>VNWX01002781.1:0-11401 GCA_009869905.1 Ceratophysella communis | reverse complement strand
CAGTTAGAGCTTCACCCTTCTTTTTCGCTGGGTATCTGAGTTTTAGGACTAAAGTACATATTATACACTTTCGTGTTGCAGTTAGGAATTCGACTTAATTCCTAAATCATAATTTGACGTGGTGGAATCCGAAATAATTCCTGAACTATGTAGATTACAGGTAAAGTACAGAGAGTCTTCGTGTGGCAGATATCTCTAAAGATCTAATTGTATGTACATTTACAACTAAAACAAGTAATAAAAATCTTAACGATGATAAGACTGAAGCGTGTTCATTGTATTTTATTTAACTAGGTAGTTAATTACTAATTTAATTACTCATGAAGCGTTTATTAGAATTAGTAGGAGATCAAATGGGAAAAAAACGGAGAGGCCTCAAGTCTGCGCGAGGAAATCGTTTGCGCGGGAAGCGTGAATTTTGAATCAGAAACTCCAACTAACTGTCGGAGATTTTTTTTTTAATTTTTGATTTTATTGTGATTTAATTTATTAAAGTGACCTTTTTTGGGAGCACTGCCGCGTTGTTGGAATGAATTCAACGATGGAGTTAGACGGCGAGATCGTGGAAACCGTGGAGCTGTTAGAAGACGTTGGTGCCTTTTCGGAAGCCAACAGCAGCGGAGCTGGCACTCAACTTGTCACTTTTGAAGCCACTGAAACCTCCCATGGAATGGTAATTAGTTGAATATTACCCTTGACCATTGACCAGTACGCTTTATGTCTTTGATGTCAGCCATTAAGTCTGTGGGCTAAATCACTAAATATAATCCACATAGATTTAACGACGTGTATTGTATGTCATAAGGTCAAGGTCACGGTCATATTCTGCTTGTCGCGTTTTCAGTTTTCTATAATTTTATATCGTGAAGGTGCTACATGCACGTGTCGCGTTGTAACTGATTTTAAGCTTTATCGAGCTTGTTTCATTTTTTTTTNGCTACATGCACGTGTCGCGTTGTAACTGATTTTAAGCTTTATCGAGCTTGTTTCATTTTTTTTTATATCCATAGTAAAATCATGTGTAGGATTTTTTAGTATCCTGCAATTAACACGACGAGAATAATTTTCTAATTCTGGTAGTTGACCGTTCTAACATCTAATTCTTTTCTGTATTCTTGACAGCAGCAGAAATACGTGCCTACGACGTTCACCGTCATCTTTCCATCGGAGCATGGCGGCATGACACTCCAGAACTGTGCAAATATTGAGCTCACTGGAATAGAAACCCAAGATAACGAAGGCACCACAACTATTTCTCTGAATGCTACAGACGAATACCTAAATCAGTTCTTGACTACGAGCTTTCTACCGATGGGATCAGAGCTCGTGTCTTGTGTTGATAGTTCTTACGTGGTCCGCTGCAAGATCTCTAATGAACATGAGTGGTTATTATGGTTTGAAGAATTTAAAAGAAATTCGAATACTTCCTGGATTGCTCGCTCATCCAAGCCCAATTCAAAATACTACACTTTCAGCAAGGATTATGTCTGCAGGAGAAGTTCTTATCGGAAGCTGGATTCTTCCAAGATTGGATGTCACTGTGCGGCGACTCTGGCTGTTCGAATCACGAATCCAGGGAAATCTAAGAAGGCTCGTGAACAGCATAGCAAGGTGAGGCTCTTAGTGCGCTTAAAGGAAGTAACTATGGTTTTGCCGTATTTGTTGAGAGATAATTCTGAATTTTCTGTTCAGGACGGAATGTGGGGACTCGTAAGAATCTCGAATAAACATAATCATACCGTGTCCACGGTTGAAGCCCTTGCTTATCTTCCACCAACTTCTGAGATCCGAGCCAAGTTTGAGGAATATTTTTCAGCTGGAATGAGTGTGAGTGAGGCCGTGAAGCATCATTTACACTATCTTGAAATGATAGGAGAAGAAAATATCGAGTCAACTCTGGCTAATGGAGCCTTAAACCCCAAAGTTCGAACAGTCCGTTGGTGGTATGAAGTTTGGAAACAACAGAACTCAGTAGCGCAGCCAGAAGAGAAAGAAACGATAGAGGTATACCTAATTCGGATTCATTTTGCTTACATTTTACATTACGCTCCAATTTAAACACCCATTTTTATTGAAATTTTGCTCATTATCCCGATGGGCATTAGAATAAGAATACTTGTCTGTCTGTTGAATTAACTTCTTATTTAACATAGGCAAACTAATATTAAATTGATAGCGTTAAGAATTAACGCTTTCTTCAGTTAACCATGCTTTTAAATTAAATTTTGTTTTTGACACAATGGACAAAACCTCGGGAAAGCCACACAATGGAGATTTCAAAATACATAATGATGTGTTATAATTTATAATACTATTATTTATCCAAACAGCTCGAAGACTTAATTACAATCGATGCAGACCCGGAACCAGAGCCGCAACCGACTACCTCATCTATACAACTGCCTCAGCGTAAACAACGGCAGTCCGCATCCAGGCCTGTCCCCAAACTGAAACCCGAAGACCTAACCTCTGTTCTAAATAAACTGGTTCAACTCGACGACGACTTTGGTCCAAGTCCTCAAGGCTACGCGAGAATCATGAAGACGCTGAAAAGCATTAAAACTAAAGCACAGTGGAACTCTTTCCTCACTCGTGGATCACTTTCACCTTCATCGTCATCAAGCATTATACGAATTCCAGCTAAAAAGAACGCCGTGAATAACGCCTTAAATCGAGCAAAGCAAATGCAGAAGCAGAAACTCAAGAAAAGGCCACGTCCAGTAGCTTCTTAGATCTTCTTAGATTAGGCTAATATTTAACAAATTTTTTGAATTTAATTCAGATTAGGTTAATGACTTAATCGATTATAATTTTTGGTTACAAATACCAATACCTTTTAATTAAGGTATTAATCTTATGTTATGACTTTTAGTAGGTACGTTTACGATAGAATTAATTTCCTACGATTTGCAATAAATGCAAGGCAATACCTATGACCTAAGCTTAAATTCGTGATCTGCTGTATTGTTTTATTTCTTCTTGTAATTTAAAATTCGTTATAATCCAGATTTATTTGCCATTTCTTCAGCATTTACGGCTCTTGAATTTTTGTGAAACTTGAAAAACGCAGGGGATCTGAATTCTGCGTCTGGGCCTCAAAAACTCGGCTGACTCTTCGCGCCTTGTCAATCCGCATGAAAATAATTACAATTTCTTACCCAAACCCAAGCAAACAGACTAAAAATAACGAGTGACCCTAGATTTGACCATGGAATTGTTCGTGACCTGTGGCTCAGGACTGGAACCCTTCGCCCTTACCGAACTTCAGAATAAATTTGACCTCAGAACCAATACTGAAGAGGAAAGCAGTAGTGACCAGAAGAATTCCCATTGGAAATCCTTCCCAGGAAAGTTATTCTTAAAGACAAAACGGAAGCTTATCAATGGCGACGGTGACGCTCATGAAAATTATCTGCCTGAAGACGCAAAATCTGTGAATGATTTAGTTCATGGATTGAAAACCGTGGAAAGGATCATGGGGGTTGTTCACGTAGAAGCTGAAACACATGCTACTCTCAATAAACGGGATGTTCTTCCGGCGTTGTATGAGATGGCGTCTAAAGTCGAGGTCAAAGATTCGTTAAAGCGGTGGGCAGCTATTAAGGTACCTGTTTAATTGCTAAGTATTACTGCAGCATCAAGTTTTTGTTCTGAACTCGCGTTTTTGACCAATAGTTTTCTCAATTACTTGCAGGGAATTATTAAGACAACGATTTCCGAGTCAGAGGTTAAAGATGCTGAAGCGGTGACCGATGAACTGCCGCCTGTGAAGAAGCCACGCTTATCCCAAGATATCGACGTCAATGTCAACCCAACCCTAGTTGGTTTTCGAGTAAACGTAAGACTAACGGGTTGGTTCAAGAAGGCCAGTAGTTCCTGGGAAGTTTCGAAGACCATTGGCTCTGCAATTTCTAAAAATATGTCCAATGATGGATGGAATGTTAATCTCAGAAATCCGAATTTAGAGATTTCAGTATTTCTGACTGACAACGGAATTATATTCGCCGTACCAATGACAGTTAAGCCTATTTCAGAAAGAACATATTTAGCTCACTCTCCACTGCGATCTACAATTGCCTACGCGATGGCTTCTCTAGTTTTTTATGCTGAGCAAGATCCGGAGTCCATGTTCATTTTAGATCCAATGTGCGGAACGGGAACAATTCTTGTAGAAGTTGCTCGTAATTTTAAAACTCAGATGATTTATGGAATTGATATTGATTCGAATCAAGTTGAGAAATGCCAGGAAAATTTGATCAAAGCTCATGTCCAGAGCCAAGTTTGTCTTCTTCAAACTGACTCTAGAAATCTCATTCCCCTTCAAATCCAATTCGACGCTATCATTTGTGATATGCCCTTCGGACGGCAACATGGAACACGTCAACAAACATTGGCGGATATGCCGAAAGTGATTTCTGTAATGGACAAATGCTTAAAATCTAATGCTACGATCTCCTTGCTAATTAGTTCCGAAATGTCATCTCGTTTAGAAGAATGTATTTCGTCTTCAGTTGAATGGACACTTTCAAAAAAATATCCAGTCAAATTGGGCGAATTGCCTGCTGTGATCTACGCATTTAGAAAGTTCAAATTAAATCCGTAGTGCAACCAAACATAAATACTTCGTAATTTACAGCCAGAATTTTTATTCGGACCAACGGTTATTATATTCATAATTTGTAATACAAGAAATAAAGTATATTTGCAATTATTCTAGGAGTCTAACCTGTGAATTACACTTGGTCCGTGCGTCATCGTAGATTCAATTTTGAATTATTCTTATCAGTCCAAATGCAAGGCAAGCAGCAGTAAGTAATTGGTGCAATTTTAAAATTACAAATCCAGCCGTGGATTTGCATTTAGCCATTAGAGTAAAGCTATTTAAAGTGAAGGAAAAATTAGGGATGAAATAAATTATAGGATGCTAAAAAAATAAGAAAATTGCCATCAGCGGAGAATTCTGGTAGCTGTGCTGCTTACTCGCTCAATATTCTCGAAGTGCTTCCTGGCGTTTTTGATGTTGAGCAGCATGGCCGCCGAAGCTGAAAAATCAAAAGGTAATCAAATATTTAGGTACTATTTGAAAACTGCTTCAAAGTTTGGTCCATTCGTATCGGCAAATTTTATTGCGCGCAATTATGGTTTCATAATTCCGTTGAATGATTTCCGAAACTGGAGATCTCAATTCACTTTATATTTGTGTAGTTCCTTTCAAAGCAATTTACGTACCCCTAGATCTAACAGTCTATGAACTCTAAAACTTAAAAGCTAATCATATTTACGAGGAAATCCTCTGTAACATTGGCAATCGGCAATAGTAGCTGTGATGAAATATGACGACACAGGTCGTAAATACTTACGTAAAGAATGATCCGAGATTATGACCATAACGTATGTATTCGGAGTGAAGATATCAATAAACGCTGCAAATTGAGAATTTCGAACTTCCATACTCTGAAACTGAGCTGCCAATTTGCTATATGAAACAAACGAACACAAACAAACGAAACATGACACTTCAACTACTACGATTCAGTCGCATAATCAACTCCCTACGCTTGGTTTTATTAGGCATCGGTACCTGCAAGACAATTTGAATTGTTTGATGATATTTGACACTTTTTCAAATCGATGAGGATCCTTGTGAGCCTTTCTTTGAGCATGGGATACAACTAGAAATGTAGCTCGTTCAAATAGCAGTACTTCGTCAGCATCAATAATATTTGCAAACTCAGATAGCGAGTTTTCCAGCTGGCGAACATTTGGAATCAAGGAATATACGATGGAACTCCAAGCCTGTGAAAGAAATTAAAGAATTATATTTAATTAATATTTAAAACATCGCCGAACAGTTTAATTTTTGAAAACCTTACTTTGTACAGAGTTTCATCCCAAATAGATGTACGGAAGCAGGTACAATCTAGTGGCTTCGATAATCGTTTCAAGTCTTCTCGACGAGTACCAAAAATCTGCAAATATTACTGTGATTGGTTTTTGTAACAGTTTCACGATTTTTATGATGAAGCTTAAGCTTATACAAACCACATCTCGTTGTTCTTCTTGGACTAAATCCATTTTATGAATCAGACAAAATATTTTAGCCTGGGGAGAATTCTGAAGAATGGCTTCCAAGCATGATTGATAGTAGTGCATGTCCTTCTCAAGTTCATGAGACTCCACGTCGAACACATAAATCAAGACTTCCACATTTGAGAAAATGTTGTCTCGTTGAGACGCAAAATAATTCTCCATGAAAGCTTCTTGTCCACCACAATCCCACAAGTTAAGCACCAAGTTTCCCAAGAACCGGACATGAGAATGTTCAACGTCAACTGGAATTTTAAAGTTTAAGCGATAGGTACAATAATGTGTTAAAATAACTGGTAGTTGATCAGATGTCATCATCTCTTAAAAATGAATTTCAATAAATTAAAAAACAGCAGATTTCATACTTGTTGCACCAAGTCGTCTCGTATCTCTTGCAATATAATTAGCAAATATTATGGACCTCATACTCGTCTTCCCCGAACCGCTCTTGCCCATCAATAAAACCTGTGTGTAACAGAATTAGCATATCATTTTGCATTTCAATAAAACAGAAATATGTTAAGTAATAAAATGAATATCAATTGACAATGTTCATCATCAACTTGAAACTACAAACTACACGCATTTAGTATTAATTACCTTTTTCTTCATGATATCAATTTTAACGGCTGGAAAGAGAACACTGGAATGAAACGAAATTAAGCTTGTTTCCTCGTCACTCGCACTGGCAACTGCTTTATCAGCACTGGTCCTGATGGTACCCAAATCAAAATGTCAATGATGTTATTTCAAGTCACAAGTCAAAGTGTGAAGCGAAATGAGTTAGATATCGCAGATTCAGTCCAATTAATTAAATCCTGCCCTAAAAACAAATAAAAAGAGAGGATTCACTAAAACGGGCGTAATTACGTAACGCCACATGTCTATATGCGTGATGCGTGGTAAATGGCAATGCGTACGCGTTAATGCGTAACATCGCAGATTGTAGATATCTAAATTGTGAAATTACCAAAGTTGTAATTCGGTTTGTGGACGACCCAGAATTGGCCTCTCACCTGTCCTGTTGAATATTCAATGACCTATGACCTCGATTAGTCCTTCGCGTGTACCCTTCCTGATTCTGATGGGTACTGTTTTATTGGCCAAAGAAATACACCCTTTTAGTGTTTATCAGCTGAGGTGTTGTCCCTTTTGCGTATTCGTTCCTGCCTGCCCAATGTCCAGCCCCCACCAGCTTTGATTCGTAAACACACAGCCCCGCACGTGCTGTTTGACGAAAGCAGCGGCTATTCCGAACTCTACTGTTGACTGTGGGAATATGAGTACCACGAGGTCTGACGTCTGACACACACGTTCAACGTTACGTTTGGTTCGTGTTGGCCGTCATTTGTTTTGATACTGCTGTACCTGTCATCTGTCATCTGTGAACTGTGACCTCGCCTTTCTTGTGCCTGTGGTGACCTATCCTAGCCAGCATGGCTACCCCTCTAGCACTATGGACAGAAATTGTCGGTGACTCGTCGGCTTCTGCACTCGTACTCAACCAAGCCCTTGACTCAGGCGATACGCATCGGATATGGGACGCTTCGGTATGAAACCATGATTAATTAATTATTAATTATTTGTTCTCTAAAGGAGCATACAGCAATGTACCTAAATCCGGACTAAGGCTTGAATTAACGTTGTTAATCAAGTTATTTTTATTCTAAACGGCTTTTAGCATTCACAGTAATGTCGATAATCTTCATATTCCGAATCTCCATATCGATTACTTAACTTAATTGTCAATTTCAGAGCGATGAGTCCCTGAAATCAATCATGAGCCTTATAAACCCCATGCTGAACGAGACAAAAACTCGACAGAGAGGCCTTATGTTGCTGACACGGTTTATGGATCAGCTGGATCCTCTGCGCTACATTGGAATCCAAGATGCACTCACTTCAACTTTTCATCTGTGCCTCAAAAGTTTAGACCTGAGCATGGCTCAAAGATTTTTCGGTAAGCTTAAAAATTAGGATTGTAAATCGAATAACATTATTAAAACCGTGCCATTTTAATAATATTTGTATTTTTGGATACAGCGAAAGTCCTTCCACACTGTCGAAAGCTTCCTGAACTGAGTCAGACCATCACGAGCGGAATTGTTCCGAAGATACTCTCGAACTTCTGCGAAGTGAGCAAATCTTCACACCCTTCTTCTGATGAAATGGCATTGTTGAGGGTTTGTTTGGACAAATATCACGGACCTTGTGGAAACCAACGAGCAAATCTTGAGAAATTTTTGGTCACATTGATTGACAAAATTGAAACTTCGGAAGAAGATATTGAACTTATTGGAGCGATTATGCCACTCTTGTCTGCCGCGGGAGGTGGCGGAAACAGCGGAGAAAAACATAGTGCAGATTGGAGTCAAATGGTTATAAGGATTTTGAGAGCAATTTATGACTGCCTAGTTTTACTGTATGGCGATGCGTCGCCAATGTTTGAGGTATGGGTTGATGCCATATTTATTGACACTTGAGTTTCTAGTATTCAAAATAAGCTGAATTTTATTATAGATTATAATAGGACTTATAGGATTTATTTGATTTTCCATTTTAGACTGAGAATCCTTTCCAAACCGATCTTCCGAAATTAGCACTACCTGAAATTAGAGAAAGAAATGTTTTTCTTCGAATTTCTTTGATCAAAACTCGTCTACTCAATTTGGCTTCGGTTCTTGGACATTATTTGAAGTAAGTGATTAAATTAAACTGAAAATTAGTCGTGGTTTAGGTCTCTGATTTCGAATTCGTACTGATTTGCTAATTATAACCACTAAATTTTTATTTAGGGATCCATTTCCAGCTCCAAAACCCGTGCCAATGCGTAGCATTTTCTCAGTTGTACGAAAAATGACAACTTTGAATCCAGTGGACCTGTTGAGTAGCTTCGCGACAGCACCGAAGGAATATATTTACCTTTCTTTTGTCCTCCCATCAATTCATCAAGCTGGCTTCAATTTGCTGGGTAGTCTTATGAAGAGGTATGACCGAGAAGTCAATCACTAAATACTTAACTCTATGAGCTGAGGTACAGGCATTTGGAAACAATTCTACTACTTATTTTTTAGTGTTGGTGGCAATTTTATCACGGAAGCAGTTCTGTTTGAGCAATTAACACTCCAAGAATTTAAATGGATGGCAGAGCAGCCAACTGCATTTGTGTAAGTATTAAGTATTCGTAATTCTTATACTATATGTTAATCTTGCACTTGTTAATGTTTCAGAAATTCGTATTGGTAATTAAATCTAAAATATTTTAGGGAGCTGAAACTAGAAATCTACAGAACCATCGTGATTTGGCTGTGCATCAATGGAGCTTCAGTTGCGAACGACCGAGTTTCGATTGCCTGGGCTCGACAAATTCAGCGAGATACACAAATTGAGAAGGATACAATTGAGCTAAACCCAACTGGTAGATCCAAAGGAAGTAAAAAAGGAATGTTCAAAGCTCCAACTAAAACGCAATTCGTTTCTGCAAGTCTAAATTCATCTGGTGTTCAGAATATTAAGTCAAAGGATTCTGATGTATGTTTCTTGGCTTTGAAAAGTCTGAGTCTTCTGATACCTGCACTTGATCCAGGATCTCATAAGGTAAGCGACTTTGGTTAATTAAAATTAAAACCTGGCTTTGGTTGAACTAAGCTGTAAGCTGAGTTTAAATAAAGTTTTCAGTCAATTCATCAAACCCTGGTCTCACATCTCACACATGTACTTCATTTTTTAAAATTTTCAGATGATCTATCATTTGCTTGGCAAAATCGCCACTGAGATCACGGAATTGCCATCGTTTCCGAGTCCATATGACAATGTTGAGTGCAGGAAACAGATCCACGAATGCATTTCAAGTCTTGCCCGTCATGCCAATCCGTTTTCACCAATTTCTCTCAGCCTCTCAATCAAAATCGCGGACAAGGGCAAATTCGATAATGCAGTAGCCTCAACATCCCGTCAAGTCTCGTCTATTTTGGAACGAATCACTCATCCAATTTGTCCAAGCTTCAATTTCCCCACCATTTCCACTGCTTTAACATCTGATGTTGCAGAAACCCATGAAAATGAAACTGCAATGGATACTGAGCCAGAAGTTCCTGAGATTCAAGCAACAGATACCTCCTGCCAGACGGATGAAATTCCTTCAAATTCTTCAATGACAATGTCTCCACAAGCTGAGCTTGAACTTCAAGACCGGATATTGTTTGCGATCAAGAATTCTTTCAATTTACTGCTCCCAGGCTTCCCCCAAGCTCTGTCATCCAATTTTCAAGTACGAAATGAGAATTCAGCTCGCTTTTCAGTTGACGAAGATGAAACTGATGGTAATTCATCAGTAGTTTTTCTGGATGACACCGAGACCGAACCCAATAGCCCTGTTCGAAGCCGGAGTCCAAATCTTCCCGTTGAAAATGGCTATGGAAAGCGAAAGGAGATTTCAGAACAGACTCAGCTTGAAGATTCTGAAAATACATCTAATTCTGAAAATTCAGTTTCCAAAAAATTCAAAGGAGCTGAGACTGAAGCAAAGGATGAATTGAATGTAGAAGACATGCTCAAGGATTTCGTTGGTACGGGCCCCGAGAATTAATTTATCTCTTGATTTAAACTAAAGATATTTTGACCAATTTGAGAAAACTTTGACAATGTTCCTCATTTACTGTTATAATTTATAATAAATCATTGAGGGACATGAAAACAAGTTGTGTGGCTGTTGATGGTATCATGGAATCGAGATTGAAGAACTTCTGAACATGGGCATGACACACGTCAGGTTGGGATTTGATATTTCAGATAGGAAATCATTTGCGGCATTTGGGAGGCAGGACAGAGAAGAGATAAACGACTGAATGGGTTTCAGAGAGCTGAATAGGAGAATAATTGAGTGAGACAAGCTCAAGTACTAATTTTCAGGTAGGCAGGTATTTTTATTTATTGCTTATTATTACGAGAGAGCAGACTATAATGCAGAAGTAATAAGATGGAGTAGAATAGATAACAATAGGCGTTTGATCCATTCAACCCATCAGAAGTCTGTTTTTGTCCGTCTTATTCCTAAAGTGACGCTTGTCCTTCTGTACAATACGACGCATTGTTCAGTAAGCCTTCCAATCCGATCCAGTGCGTTGAATCGATTTTGAGTGTACATCAGGTTTCCGATCTCCTTTTCGAAATTTGCAATTAGTTCTTGAATTTATTCCTGAACCACGCTCTCCATGGTTTGTTTTCCAAATCCAAAATCCCGCAGATTCTTCAGAACCTTCTGCTCATTTTGGATTTTGGACCGTCCGTATGAATGACCCCTGCGATCATAAAA
>VNWX01002780.1:0-11402 GCA_009869905.1 Ceratophysella communis | reverse complement strand
CTTTCGTCATGCAACGTAGTCTGCAACGTTGTACAGGTGAATGACTCACCTACAGTAAATGACGTGTTTTTATTTGTCAAATTAACTTCCTTTACTGCGAACACGCATCACGCAAACTGAATCAATGCTAATTTCCGGGAAAATGTATAAAATACAAAATTATCAATTTGTAATCTGCCTTTATTTTTATTTCTCTTAGAATTTTGATTCATACTTCATGGCAATTTTTTCTAATTTCTTAAAACTTTTTAGAATAAAATAGGCTGTAGAATGTCGATATTCTGAACTGCTGAATATACTTTACCTCTCATAAATACATTTATTTAAAAATTGAATTAAGATTATAGAGTTTCATTTTTTTAAAAAATAAATATATTAGTTTATTTTGCAAGACAAATAACATATTACACGAGTTTACAGTCAGATAGAAGAGTTAGTATAGAGTTTCAATTTCCTAATTTAATGTTATTACTGAATGTAAATTAAAACCAAAATTTCGGGCGTCAATATATTCTATTACTTTTTGATTTACTCGTGTAAAAAAAATCCGTGTGGATAAGAAATAGACGCTGTTTTTTCTAAGAATTTCAAATTCAATATATAATTGCAAATAAAAGCTGAAGATGGCAGTGATTCCGCATTGTCTCTTCTCAGAATTGCAATAAAATTGAGCAGTCCTTTTCCTTTCATTTCCTAAGAACTAAAACTCAAGGCGTTGAGATTGAGGGGTCGTCGTAATTCTAATCTAATGCTGCTGCAAATCAAATTACTATGCAAATCCAAAGGCAAAATTCCTATGCTATTCACACGGAATGCGAATTCAACATCATTTTTTCATTCATCTAACAGCACAGTTCGAATTCAAATGTGTAAAATCAAGCAACGTCTAATAAGCAGGGTAGCTCTGTCGTCTCTCTCATGTCGAGGTTTCTTAGGCGTACGTTGGTGCTATTCATAGCCAAAATTATTTGGCAAGTATGAAAATCTAAAGTTACAGGCAGTACTCCACCCAAAGCTTTTGACGTACTTCGTGCAGAGCTAAGAAGCGAACAATCCTACACATTAGAATTTAGCTATAAGCGCTCATAGTTTTAGCGTAAAAAATATGGCAAATGAGATTCGTTTTTCTATTTCCCGTATGAAGCAAGAGCAGTAGCAGAGCCGAGCATATGGGCTGTGCTATTACAGAAATGTTGTGGTGGGGTGTTTTTGTGGAGGTGGAGGCGAGAGANTTCGTTTTTCTATTTCCCGTATGAAGCAAGAGCAGTAGCAGAGCCGAGCATATGGGCTGTGCTATTACAGAAATGTTGTGGTGGGGTGTTTTTGTGGAGGTGGAGGCGAGAGAGCTAAGCAAAAGGTGGTAATAAATTCGTAACTTCTCTTGTCTTGAGTGCTAGCACGAGTGACGGAAGAAGAGGTTAGTTTGTGATTATGAGGATCAGTACGAGTTTGGAGACGGCGGGTGGTGGAAGTGCTTACGATCGACGACGGACACATCCTGGACAATTAGACCCTGCTTCTGCTACTTGGTCCACTACTGCATTTCCACCTACTGCTGGATAAGTGTGTCAAAAATGTGTGGTGCAAAACAGCGCCTTGGTTGCATTCCCAATTTGACCTAAAGAAATTATCGAGGTGAAAGTCGGCGGTTTTTTGTGAAGATTTGAATATAACAATAGCTTGTTTTCTATTATGTTGCTCTGAATTTAAGTGTGAAATTAGCAATTTCATCGACAATAGGCCCACGGACAAAAGCCACTGATTTGAACTTTAAAACTGGCAAGAAGCTTTAGACGGAATGTATTTTACTAAAACCCGATCATCAGGGTACATGGTTTGTGAATCAGCTGAGGATGCTGGAAATGCTGTACCGCGTGCTGGACGCGAAGTGAGCGGGAGAGCAGTTCGTCACAGTCGTGGACGAAGTCGATTTCTGGACCTCACCTCACTACCTGCTGTGATACTAGGATCAATTTTAGTCGTAGTGACCTGGACGGCGCTCCTGACCCCTGTCCAGGCTCAGAATGTGTTCTCTAATCAATTTGCCCTCCATATTCCTGATGGAGATGAGCGGGCAGCGGAAGTAGCCGCGAAATACGGCTACACTAATTTGGGACAGGTGAGGGCCAAATAATAATTAAAATTGTAAATTATTATATTGTATGTTGAATTATTGAAATGCATCGTTTGTCGTATTTATGTATGCTGAATGTAATTTGTAATGTTAAATACGATGCGGCTTCAGTGTGTTGCAAATATAACATTTATGGAGAGACTTTCGTTACTCCAAGCGCAAGCTTTTAGACTTCATAAATGTTATATTGCAAATTGCAACCTCTGCTTGCTTCCGCGTTGAAAATCAATAGTTGCAATACAATTTGAATTACTAGAATTGATTGATTATCGCTAAAGTTTATCGCGCCGTCAGCCGTAGTCCGTAGTAGTACGGAAGTTAATCAGAATTACAATTTTTAGTCATTTGTCCATTTTATGATAAGAACTAGATGTAAACAAACAAATACTTAAGCTTTAGGTACAAGTAGATTTGCTGACAACCAGTACTACCTTTTAAATTTAATCAGTTTTGTGGGAGGCTTCGACTTCACCGTGTTTTCGTTATTCAAAGTTTTTGATTATAATTCATGCCATTTGTTTCCTTGAGAAGGACACACACATCACAGCAGGAAATTAGTTAATAAATAAGTAGTCCTTATGCTTTACCACGTAGTTGAAAATCAAAATAATATTATCCAGATACGCGTTAGAAATGCTGCATGCGGCCAGAGGAAAGTAAACTACTACAATAGTTTAGCTAGACAACAGATTACTAGACGGTTTTCAAATAATTATCAAGCTAAATTTGTGATAAATTTACCCTAGCGTCATCAAAGTTTGTTAAATCCCACAGGGCTGATTTGAGTTAGGTTTATACTGTAGACTTCGGTTTTAGCTCAGCAATTTGATACTGTAACTTTTAATTGCTTCGTAATGAAATCTGAATCCTTCTGAACATGCTTACTGTATGATTTGTTGGCAAGAAAAAGGCTTTTCATTAACTAGCATTTACTAGGACGGGCTGATTAGGTTCATGCCAATAATTAACTAACCACACCGTGTGGTCTTCTTCAAGCGGAGAGAACATCTGATTGCTTAAATTGTTTGAACCGCTTGAAATTAATTTTTACCACAGCTCAGCTACCGGTCTTTGCAGTAATCTCAGTTTCTAATTTGTACTTGTAGGGGTCCCGTTTCATACAGAAAGAATATAAATGCAATGCCTCGCTTGCGCTGTGTGCAAATACTTGTTGGGTTGAAATTGAAAATGGGAAGTACGCTGTAAATACAATTTAAGGTGCGCATCATTAAAGCCACAGGAAAATGAGTTTAAAAACCTAATGCAAATAATGGAGCATGGAATATAATGTTGGTGCTTGGTGCATCATACATCCTATGTATTTGCAAAGAACTTACCGACTCAGGCTCAGCCCAAGATATACACATGTGCCTATGAATTAGAAAATTTCTAGGTAGGTTGTAAGGTGTTAGTCGTGTTGCCAGTTATCCCAGGTCAAGAGGATTAATCTTTGTGATGAACATTGAACAGTTGCATTAGTCTATGTAATTCCATTTTATGCACCTACTATTGCATAACAGTGAGTGGAATTTGGCTTGGGCTGGGTGGGTATAAAACTAAATAGGTTAAATTAGAACCAATAGGCTTGCTGAGGCCCAGTTCTTAAGATTTAATCTGATGGAGTAACAGGGATTTAATAAGGAAGGGAGAGACTCATGAAGGGATGAATCGTGTTAAACCTAGGTATAAGATTAGTTAGTGTTTTACAATATTATGACGACTGGCGGCGTGTGAAATTGACACGCCGTCAAAACATTTACAATGCAGAATGCAGAGCTAATTAATCTCGTATCAAATATCAGGTATGTGCAATACAAAGGGGCATAAAAATACACGGGCAGCTGATTATGCTGTTATTGATATTTAACGAGACTTGAGTACCTGTAATGCCGATATAACTACGAGACGCTTTATGGATTAATTATTTATTTATTTCTGCAACATCAGATATTTATTGATGGAAAAACGTTGCACAAAGTAAGCTTTAGCACTTAACACGTCTTTATAAAACTGCATAGGTATTTAAAATGTTTGGCTTGAGTTGAGCAACGTCTAAGAAATATCGCAATATTCATTCGTGAGTTCATGCTTTATTTTGTGTAACTCATTTGCTAGCACGAATTTATTGAAGAATTTAATTCCGCATTATTTATTAGGACCTGTTGCTCTTAACGGTTACTATTGTAATACGTGCTTGTGTTGAGGGTCTTAGCCTTGTGAGATTTAGTGTTGAAACGTCGGCATTATTGTTCCTCATTCCTAAAATGTGCTTGTTTTCAAAAGTTCAATGACTAAACTTATATTGTGCCAACTTAAACAGCCTTCGGGAGATCCTTTGAAATCATCTTGGAATTTGCGTGCTTCGCTGCCAGGTTGTAGAAAAATCAAAAAGCCACTCGATATTGTGATAAAAAAAATGAAAAATGAACTGTTTGAAACAATTGGAACATGACTCATTCCCCTCGTTCCCTAATGACCTCCTTTTCTTCCCTATCTCAGTTCTGTTTACGGACATTAGCCAGATTAAGATTAAAAGGAGTAGGCAGAAGGTGCAAGGATTATGGATGTGAGGTTTGAAGTCTTAACTTGTTCCACACCTTATGCATGGCTTACTTTACTTGAATGTCTTATGTTCTGAGTTTGAGTTACGTAACTTTAGTTCTGTCTGTAACATTTCAATTTTCAATGAGTGCAATTAAATGTCGCCGTCGCTACCTACTTGCTTGCCGGCCGGTGGTGGTGTTTGTGGCGTTGGCGTAAGGCTGAAGCTGAAAGTGCGACGCCTAATTTAGTTCTCGAGACCGAGACTTTCTCTCAACCTCAACCTAGTAAGAATATAAAGGTAAAAATAAATGCATGGAATATTTTTGTATTCATGAGCCAGACAGAAGGTAGACCCAAAAATTCACTACTGTGGTAGTTTAATTGTTAGGGTTAGGGACAGGATGCGATATGCGATGCAGTTGACAAAGACTGGGCTACTGGGCTCTATTTTCCATTCAATTTCAATTTTCAAAGGGTATACATGCTGAGACCGAGAGTTTGTGTCCAGGTAAATCCAAGGCCACACCACGAAGAAAAGTGAAAGTACAAGGCACTACACTAATTGAAATTATAAGCTACAAACATAGAAACCAGAGAATAAACATCAACACAAGGTTTTCTTTTCAACAAATTTGGATGAGGCGATTCCAGACCATTTTTCCTGGTTGGTTCCTTTTGTAGTAACTAAATGCGAAGGTCGACTGTATTTTTTATTTACCTACTTAAATGATTTAGAATTGCTGGAGCTTTCTATTTTCGAGGCGAAATCTCAATGACATATCACTTCTTAATTTTTATTGCGTGCAATTCTTTGAGCTTCCGTCTTTATTTTGTGCGTTAATTGGCAGGTTTAAGGTTTAAACTACTCGGCGTATAGATCTCACGGTAGATTGTACTTTTTGGCCCAGAGTAGAGGATAGAAGACCGTTTTTATTCCACACAAGAATGATTTCCTTTATTTGTCTACTTACCTTCTTTAAGGTAACCTGTGAATTCATGAGTTTTTGTTGAACTAGGGTTACAAGCAGCCACACACTGCAGGAAACTTGCATTCACAAAGTCACAAATCAGAGATATTTTTGAGTGTTTCTTGGAACAGACGCCAACTATTGTTTGCATTTTTATTATTTATATGTCTTGCAGCTTATATAGCATTCGGAATTCTCAAACCCATGCTGACGGGACTGGACGTCTAGCATGCACACGCCATGCCATACATATCTAACCTAATTGTCGTTAAGCTATCGCCTAGCCAAGAGCTAAAATTGCATACTAACCTAATACATAATATAAATTATAATTTGCATTGTAAACGATTTCCAGGACGTATAAGTTGACACGACACATGATTAAAATCTTGACTGAATATAAATTACGAATTTAGCAAGTTTACAGCAGCTTGTTGTCTCAGGCTATTTAAGAAAATCGTAGAAAGTACAGCATAAAATGATAGAACAAGTATGTACTCGTTCCTCATGCTCATGGCACATGGAATTTACTGAAGTGAAATCAAGAAGTAGAGTGACGCGGTTAAGCTTGATTAATTTTCCCGTGTCTAAGTAAGGTGTCAACTCTCCTACTTTGATGAAGATGAAACTATTCTTGCTACTGCCACTACCCACGATAGTGAGCAGAAATTAACATTTTGCTGGTATAGAGCAATGGCAACCAGAAGATTGCCAATTGCCACTCGCCACTCAGCAATTCGCTTGTCATGTCATTTGGTCCGTCCATACCTTACTGCGTGGGCCACCGGCCATCTATTACCTCTCTCTGGTAATTTTTGCAAGCTTTTGGAAATTGGGTAAAGGATTAAGATTGAAGATGTGTGGGTTTGCTTTTTGCTCGACTGTACCGTTTCACGTAATTAGCAACAAGATGCAACTTCTAAGTGCAAGGCAAGCTCTGCGTTCCTTTACCTTGTATCTTATGCAGCTTGATTAGTTTTTACATTAAACTTGAATCCATTTGCATAACGGTCAGAAGTCGGCACTGACAACTGAGCTTTCAGTAAACTTGTAGAAGTTTGTTTGCTAGCACTCGTGTGCGATGCGATGAGATTCCAAGTTCAATTTCAACCAGATTATGACCATGGCCTGGTACAGTTGCCTCTTCCACCTCCTGTATAATCTTATGCCTTGTACTCAATAATACGTATTATGTATTGTTGTATTCAATTTAATGGCTAACACATACAACATTCAGAAGAAAATCGACGACGTTAGCAGTTTCGCAATAGGTAGGGTAGACATGGACGGACTCTCGTTTTCAAGCCCAGGGGAAATTATCTCTTATTTACAATTTACTTTTTTGCTAACTTGTGTAGTTAGCACTAAGCACAGTTCGTAGTAAGACGTAAGACCACACGAGATTGTCAATTGTTCTGGCGTAACTCGAGCCAGACATGATAACAGCGAGCCATGCCAAAACATTTTACCGCCTGCCTATCTGGCTTGTATTTTGATTGCCAATTGTAGGGTCACTGTTGAGCGCTTTCGTGTGTGTGGCGGCGTCGGGGGATTTCGCTTGGGCTTGAGTCTATATTTAAGTACCTCCATTTTTGATGACAAAACCACTGAATTGGAAAAGTCACAGTCTTGCTTGGCATTGAAATACTTCAAACCAGAACGCCTTTTTTTAACTGAAGAGGAGGGTCAAGGTGAAGCAAGTTTAGGATACAGCTTTTGTCAAACGTTGAAAAAGTATAATATAATGGTACAGCTGAGCTTGAGCTAATTGAAGACGGCAGTGAGTGAAAGTTTGAGATGTTTTTTTTTAAACTTAGGCTTGCCTTTATACTTTAAATGGCATGATGACTTCAAAGGAAAAGTTTAGGTTTTGAGGCAAAAATGAAAATGACTAATCCAAGAGTTCTGAGTAGTAATAACAATCAGACATAACGGAACTAGATCCAGTGTATATGCAGATTATATTTTGGGTTATTTATGTCGAGATACAATTTTACTTACGTCCAGTATTAGTACCTAGAATTGCTTTGAACCGGCCCCAACGGCAAATCAAAAGCAAGCATTAGGTACCTATGTAAAAACATCAACGTAAAGTTTAGAATTCTATTCGTAAATTCGACTCGAATTTGCTTTAAACTAAGTTATTTTTAAAGCAAATTCGAGTCTGATAATCACTTATTGTTAGTGTACTTATCTACATGTATCTTTCCGAATTCACAACTCGAAGCGCCTAATTAGTAACTGCAATTGTTTGTATTAAAAAAGAGGGATGTGTACTGTGTACTAATAATTATTTATTTTTTTTCCTTACAGATTGGAAGTCTCACACACTACTATTTGTTCGAGCACTCCAAAGTGCATAAGAGATCTGTAGAATTTAGTCAAGATCATCATCAACATCTAACCGATGAGCCTCATGTAAGACACATTTCAAATTTAGAAGTTTTTGATCATAGAGTTAGTTATGCTTCCAGCTCGCTGAGTGATTTGAATTAAATTTAGCCTCAGAACTCAGAAGTGGTTTGCTACTAATTATCTAGTCTTTACCTAATTTCCAAACTAAAGTTGCAGGGCAGTGTATTTTTCTTAAAATCAAATAAGTAGAGTTGATATTGAAAATCGGCACCAAGATGTTTAATCGAGTGGGGAGTGGGTGAAGTCAGTTTATTTCACAGAATCGTACATTTCACAACTTCAGTCTCATTGGCAGTTATCGAGTTTTTATTCTTAACTTAAGCTTCATCTCAATTCAATTCGTACCTCACATGGCGATGAAAGGTATTTTTTACTACTAGATATTCAGTACTGATTGAATGCAATTTGGTTTCCTTTGACCTTCAGTTTCAGTGTGTTATATATATTACGCAGGTAGTTAAACTTCCTCTAACTCAATCAGTCAAAAGTAGTGTTGAATACTTTCCGTTTTCCGTTAGCCCTTCCTTCGTCAGAACTCAAATCTTACTTAACTACGATCAACTTTAACCTCAAACGTTTTTTCTACTCTGCGTCAATGGTCACAGTACGATTACTCTTCATTAGCGTCTTTCAATTTCTAATTACAACCTAAATTCGCTAAACTAACCCTCATGCTCATGTTCATGTATGTATGTACGTCACGCTGAATCGTAATCTCCGTCTCCAGACTCTAGACTAGATTGGATATGTCTGGCATATATTTCAGTGTATACGTATTGAAGTTGTAGGTTTGTTGAAACGGGTTAAAAATGACTTCCTCAACCTATGAAGTACAAAAAGCCAAATAAACTAAAGTCGATTATAAGCAAGCATCGAAAGCATTCTGTATCTTTTTTCCTTTGCGGTAAATTTTTTGCTCGAACCCTTTAACTCTAATCGTATTGTTTAACAAACATGTTTGAGACGGTAAGCTTTTGTAAAAAGTAAACAAATACTTTCTGGAATGCAGATGAAGTGAGACTTATGGTAATTGGTAATAGATAATACATTCATTTAGAGGGGTTTAAGTTTAATGTCTTGAGCTTTAATTAGGCTAAAATCAATCCACCTGATGCGACGAAATCTTTACTTTATGAATGACACAAAGATAATGAATTTTGTGTAATCTAAAACTCGAACTGAAAACAGAAGCGCTATCGTATTGAAGCTAATAGATACTGTCGGTTTTCTGTCAAACCCCTGCCCTGTCACGTAATCTTATGTCTATCAAGGACCAAATGAAGCTGATTTTATTGTTCCAATTTGTCTGTTGAGCCTACCGGAAATTGAAAGGCAAAGCTAAGCATTGTCAGGCTTGAGCTACTTTGCTAAATTAATTTCCGGTGCACTCAGTCATAAGTCGTGACTCGTAAATAATTCCGAGTTTTGGATTAGCTGGACGCTGGTCTACTATGCTCTACAATAGGGTTTATTGAACTAGCTGTGATGACTTTTGTGTTGACGGATCGTGCGGATGTGGCAATGATAATGGATGCTTGTATTTTCTGTGTCTGTCTAGGTTCACTGGTTTGAACAACAAGTAGAGAAAAAACGAGTGAAGCGTGACTTTCCATACTTCGAAGGATCTTCCGGAACTGGTGGTCCATATTACCCAACTGCGCATTCATTCCTACCACATGGCTCCAGCTACAATGGCTTTGTTGACCCACTCTACAAGGAGCAGTGGTATCTGGTATGTTAAATTATGAAGATACTTGATGCTAAGTAAATAATGAAGTACATGACTAGGGCAATTATCAAAGGTTGTCGAATTTTCACGAAGAATTCAGTATTTACTGCAAATCAAAGTCAGACTTTATATCATGTCATTCTATTTATCATTTATGCCAATAAAGAAATTGAGCTGATACTGCACTTGCACCTTGCACTGCCGAATAGCCGAACCAGAGCCAAGACGATTTGGCTATGGCATCATCTAATTCTTGGATTCTGAAACATGCAACTCTAAAATCAAACGTTAAAAGTACAATTGCATTGGAAATTGGAATAAGTACAACATTTGGCCTTGCCCTGGCTCGCCCATATAAATAAATATGTTAATTTTTTCCACATTTCAACGTGCATTTTCATGACTGTCTACGCTTTGCAAATAGGTACTTGCTCCGTGCTCTATTCTCACAAATAATATTGTCTTGTTTCAAAGCGTAGCACTTTTAATTTTCTTCTCCTCATTATGGCGCTTAAATTATTCATTTTTGGAATTCGGGTTTTTATGACAATTCGTGATAATAAGTTGTGGTTTTTATTTTTAACATTTGGCGAACGACAAAGTCGTGTCAATAAACAGCGATGCATTACCATTTGCAGTTGTATTCGCCTCGAATTCGTATTATTTACTTTATTTATTCAACATTTTCATTATAAATCAATATGATCAAAATCGTTTCGTGAATCATAATTTTCAGAACAAAACAGAACACAATTGTACATAAGAGAGACGCTTTCCCGCTGTCGGCTTTCATTATAAAGACTTTTTACTACTTTTTGAGTTTAATGATGATGAGTTAAATTCCTAACCTCTTTCACGAAGTTTGGATACTAATTTTGACTCTTTTATCGTATAACCGCAACATTTATGCACATGGAAAAGGCTGCTATTCAGCTGATAGATGAGCACGTGCTCAATTTTTATTAAAAAATGTTAGTGTCGCGAAGTGGATTCGGCAACGTGCGACAAGTACACTTTCTCAAAAGTACTCAATACAGATTTTTTCCCTTAACGGTCTGCTTTTATTCAACTCACTACAGTACAAAGTACAAACTTAGTTATTTCTAAATGCTGCGCTTGACTTGATAAGTTTTCTTATTTCTCTCGCCATAATCCTTTTTCACGCAGACACAAAAATACAGAACGAAAATGAGTGCAATTCGTCTTCTTTTGTGTGACTTGACTGCACGCATTTTCTATGCATTCAAAACGTGGAAATGAGTATTGTCGTCAAGAAACCAATTCACTTGTCCTAGACCTTCAATTCATCTCACCTCGTAATTGATCAATCATTGCATTTGATGTTCTAGTGAAGTTGAAAGACTCAGAAATTGTAAATTAACGGAGAGTTCTAAAAACGCGTTGAAGCGCGAGCAACGCCACCACAATAGCCTCATTTCAAGCAAATGGACATTGTACCCAAACCGACATGCGAAATACGCTTGAAAGGTGGAGGTGGGAATAGGACTGACGATTAATGATAAGGCTGCGAGGCGAATTTATTTTTGTTGATAAATTTCACTTTCGGTGTGAGATATACTCACCTGACTTTCCAGAACCACAGCATAGGGGA
>VNWX01002779.1:0-11403 GCA_009869905.1 Ceratophysella communis | reverse complement strand
TTTGTGGATGATTTCTGTGGAAGAACTTAAGCTTGTCCAGGTGGCTCATGTTTTCAACATATACAGCTTGAGCCGGTGTCTTTTCGAGTAACCGCTTCATTCTTTCCCTGGCTTCTCCTGAGACTTGCCTGCCCGTATTTTTCTCTTGAAACAGAGTGAAAGCTCCCATCGTTTCCACTTTTGCCTTAACATCAACCCCTTCAACAGGCTTGTCTTTCACTACGACGTTTATTTTGACCGAACACAAGCAGTAGCCATACAAGATCATGTATCCAAGCGTTTTCCAGTTTTGCTGGCTCCGGTAGTACTTGCTGTTGCAATGGAAGTTGCAAGCTAAGTTATTTGCTCCCAGTGCGTTTCCAATAACCGTTGAGTACTCTTCGTGCTTGTGATTCTTGTCTGTTTTTTGCCAAAGTTTACCGGACTCGTAGTTGTAACATTTGGCCCATTCATTAGCAGGGATAAGGATGTCAGCTGTTGTCGGTGGGACGTAGTCGAGAATGTCCTTCGGAATTCCCAACGATTCGCAAAGTTCCTCTGGGCTTAAGACTTTCTCCCCTTCAGGGGCAGGTGAAACTTTTTCCTCATCAGAGACAGGGCGGTTGTGCATGCGTTCATGGTCTGCTGGTTCAGAATGGAATTTTACGTCTTCTTGCACATCTTCTTTTAGTTGCTCATCATCGTCGTTGATTAAGTCGTCGTACTGCACACCACTGTATAACTCTTCTTCTTCCCGCGCCTTTCTTTTGCAGTCAGGGCACATCCACTCCTCCTCGCTGCCATCCGCTGTGTACTTATCTTCAACGACGAAGCACGGGTTTGACGGGTCAATGGGGTTTGTGAAGTGTACCCAAGCATCTAAATAAATGCATTAGTATCGTTTGTCATATGTCCAGTATACCGTTGTCATTTAGCTAGTTCAAAGTAATTTATTAAACCTACGGTATTTGCAAGCGACTCCACCACTACAATATACCATTCTCGCTCCTGGAATTATTCGGCCACAGCAGAATTCGTCGACCACTAACCCTGTCGTGCTTGGGCTATACTTGTCTGGTTTTCGTCTTGTTCGTTTCCCAAGCGGGGTGGACTCTATGTATATAAACAACATTATTAGCGTGATAATCACTTGGTTTTGTAATTATACCAGAATGAGAAAATTATCTAACCTCCACGTAAGAATTCAACTTCATCTTCAGAATCGAGAAAATCCCCGTTTGTACCTTGAACCCGTGTACTGTTGTTGGCTTTTGTTGAATCATCCATAGTGGCCAATTCCTCTTCACTCTCCGACACTGATTTCAAGGCGTCCACGAACTCGTCCTCTGATGTCGACTCTAATTCATGGCCTGTAGCCCAATTGGTTGCCCCAATTTTGGCTTCCGGGCCTGTGCCTTTACCGAAGTGTTGACGAAATAAATTGAAGCCAGCTCGCATGATTTTTTCATTCTTATCTTGGTAAACCCCCTAGCATCAGTGTTCAAACTGATTACAAATAGCAATAGATGTTTATTTTTTATGTGAAATAAAAACTTTAATTTCACACCTGCTTAAAAAAATCCAGGTACGCGTCTTTCAGAGACATGCCTTGTAAGTTGCCATGGATAAAAACCTTCATCAGTGGCCATACTATGTCCACGCAAAAGTTGTAGTTAAAATCCAGTAGCTCGTCTGATCCAGCTTGTAAATGTCGGGTATTCTCCCATAAGAAGTCGGCACCGAGTTGAGTTACATGATTACAATTGTGACTTTTGAACAATCCAACCAATCGAATAGTTATGCCCATGTTTCGCAGTAATTCTTTAAGATCGGGATCCATGTAAAGCGCATGAAGCTTTATCAGAACAGGTTTTATCTCCTGGTACGCCTTTGATAATTCAGAGTTGGTTGCGTCACCTGTAGAATTCCATCGTCGGAGATAATCTAATACATATTAGTTGACGTGTTAAATTTTACTTAAGTTTTTTTGTTTTAACTCGAAAAAGATTTTTACGGTTCATTTACCAGAGTCTACTTCTTTAGGCATATCGGAATGCACGATTTCCATGATTGCGCGTCTAAGTTCGTCCACACTGCAGGCTTTTGGAAATAATAATTACATTAGTACTGAACTCCTTGGGATTTCAAAGCTTTTAATTCAGAGTTTTAACATTCAGTCCTTACCACTTAATCTTTCAAATGAACAATCCAAAGCTAGTTCTCGCTCCGCACTTCCATCCACTAAACACAAATAACAAATTGCATTAAATCTTATTCTAACTCGTTTCGTATAGTTTTAAAATACAAACAACTTACTTTGGTCACATTCAAAAGCACTACATGCTTCTGGTGAGTCCAACGTGCACCCTACATTAGAAGTATATTAGTTTTAAAAGTAACAAAACCTATCGTACATATTCTTCTTTGGCATAAGTAATGCTACCTTCATAAAAAGTATTTGGATGTTTCTCCCAGTCTGACCCTTTTAAACTTCGACTTGGTGATCCATCTTAGCTCAATAACAAAATTCAATATATAAAAAAAAATTTACATGTTGATAAACCAATTAAACTGCATGTTACCTTCATTTATAACTTCCGCTTCTTCATCGAAATCGTAATGATCGCTCAATTTTTCTGCAATTGAATACGCACTTTACTATATTTACCTGCCATTACCCTATCCTAACTATCCAAACACAAAATCTTGAACATTTTGTGGATAACGCTAATACGTACCAGGCTCAACTTCCTTTGATCCCGCGATATCCGGAATTCCTGAGGTTTTATTGCTCATATCGTTGTCCGTTACGTCTTCCATATTTTTGATGTCAGCACTTTCAACAACTGGAGCTATAATAATAAATACAAGAGAAATGTCCTACGCCCTGTGAAATCAAGGTTGGACATATCAAATTTATTCTTGTCACTTAATTTACTTGGTAGTTGGGCTGCCCGCGCATCCGTTTCATCTGCTTCATCCAGTGCATCTGGATTATATGCCTCCGATGCAGTCATGTACTTCTGGTGAGGAGGCGCATCATGCAAGCGTTTCTTCTCTCCTGGACCCAACTTATTTAAATCTGCTTTTTCTGACTGCGAAGTCAAATTACCTTGAAGGTTTGAGTTGCCTTCAAAAGTAAAAATTTACAACGTTTGCTTATCATCGGCCATTGGCACTAAATTATATTCCACAGCTTTATTTACTTTGAGGATGTGTCGCATCATAACAACTCTTTGTCCAGTTCAAATAGCGTTCAATTTGACCTAACCCCGCGTCTGGAAAGTTTTCACGTATTAACTCTCTAATGTGTGGCTGAGAACTTGGCTGTCCCTGGAACTCCACCAAATGTCTTGCATCTTTGCTTCTCTGCCGTTCATTCATTTTCTTTACTGGTTTCCATACTTCCAGCTCCTGAAGTGCTTCGAGTTCCTTATTCCGGTTCCGCTTCAACACGCGTTGAACTTGTTCATACTTGACACGATTCAACGGAACTGAAATACACGGAATAATAATTCACTCAAAATCTCATTCGCCTATTGCAAGTTCCAAACTCATTTTTGACTTTAATTTACATGTTTTCGTTTTCTTTTGCTTTGGTGATGATCCACCTGCAAGGCTAACCAGATCTTCACTCGGCGTCCCGTCTGGCATATCGCTCCTTTTTTTTTCTGCAATTACAAATTAAATTTTTTCATAAGCTCGCTTCCTATTATTATCGAATTATGATTTCTATCCAGTCTGGCTGACAGCTTAGCGTAAAGAAGCGGCCGGCGCCTAGACAAGATAGGGACTGAACAAGGTCAACAACAGTGTATTATTCTCGCTGCTTACCTTTGTGTCATTACTGATTCAAAATACGAAGAAACTGCCTAATAAATGTCCATATGGAAAGACTGCTGCCCTATGTCCAGTATGGAGAGACTGCTGCCCAAGAGCTATTACGGCAAGCCTGTCTACTAGAAGCAAAAACTATGAGACTGCTGGCGAAAACGCAGAATGTGTAGACTGCTCGCTAAATACGTGTATGACAAGCCTGCTCGCTTAAGCGTGATATAAAGAGACTGCTGGTTGCAAGGGAGTACAGGTTGGACTGCTGATTATGGGTTATGATATTGGACTGCGTACTATAGCGTGGTATGAAGAGACTGCTGATTAAACGCTATTACATCAAGACTGCTATGTAAACTGCAGCATTTGAGAGACTGATAGCGCTGTTTTCAACACTGCTGACTGGAAGTATGTATGCAATGACTGTTCCCTTAAGCTAAGTATAAACTGACTAATGACTGATAAAGAGAATTTTGAGACCACGTTAGAAATTTCAGGACAAAAATCTTTCCCATAAGCAGTGGCATGAACCATTTTTATTTTATTACACGGGAAACTTTTAAGTTTTGCATGATTTTAATCACTTTCGAGTAGTCATAAATGATTCGCGGCTACCGTTTCTTAAATGAGAATATATGTCTCTAAGCCAAGCAAAGAACGATCTCTTCTTTCCTGAATTCTCCTTACGGCCTTCTTCTGCATTTAAAGTACACCCTGTCGAACAGTAATTACTGGTTAATCTTAAATGCATTGAGCCTGTTTTGAATTCATATGCATACGCAATCACCTGCACTGGTGTCCACGCCTGATGCTGCAGGAGCGTTAATGTGTATAATAAGGTGCTTGTCACGCAGTTCAACCTTGTCGACAACTCCGGTATGCACTAAATGAAATATTCATTGCATATAACCGCGTATTTACATCATCTCTAGATTTAAAAACAAAGGCATATAATCTGATACGTACTTTTGCTAGTTTCCACTGACATCGTACCACTGCTGGCATGCCGCTCCAAGCCCGTACTCTTCTTGTTTTCAACACCCAGTTCCACCACGGACGATGTGCCCCGTTGCTTGTCGGCTTTTGGAACACAATACAGGAAGTATAACATTCTCCAACATTTCATGATAATGGTTACAATTAATCTCATCGCGCAATATACCTGCTCCTGTTCTGTCCTTAGATTTCCCAGCAGCATTCAACATCCTTTCTTCTTCTCGTCGCAATTGGCCAGGATCTTTTTCTTTATTACCGTCAGCTTCGAGTGATCTTCCTGTAGCATTTTTTTCCGGAGCTCTTCCACCAACATCAGTGTTTACCTGGTTAGCATTCTCTGCTGCCTTGCATTCAGAACCGATTTCGTTGTTTGATGCTAACGCACTGCTGGCTCCAGCTGTAACAACAGATCAGTAAAATAAGCAATATCACTTTTTGACACTTCGTTTATCGAATGCTGGCACATCGTATTATACTATTTTTTCGTATATTTCTTCCTATTATCGTACAATACTATTTTAGAATCCTGGACCGAATGCCGAGCGACTGAATGCCGAGAGGACGGAATGCCAAGGCTCCGATTGCCGAGAGGACTGAATGCCGAGTAGTACTGAATGCCGAGGGACCGAATGCCGAATTACAGAAATGCTAAAGTCAGTAAGAGTCATGGCATTAATCATTAGCTTAAAGATTTAACTCACCTTCCCCTAACCCTGCGGGGGCTAGACCGTGCTGGAGGGCTTTATCCAGTACTTGATAATTTTTTCTAACCTAACCTAAATAAAATAAATGTCACACTGACCTACAACAAGTAAAACGCTTCCATAAGGTTTCGACCTCTCCCCTATGGCTATCTGGTTTCCCTGCTATGTTTAGTCCCCGCTATGTTAGTCCTAACCTAACCACAATAATGTCACCATTGTTCTATTATTCTCAACGCCATTACTAAAATCATAGACTCGGCATTCTGTCCGTCGGCATTCAGTCCTTCTCGGCATTCAGTCCTCTCGGCATTCGGCTTATCGGCATTCAGTCCGTCGGCATTCGGTCCGTCGGCATTCGGTCCCTCGGCATCACTTCCTCGAACCCTATTTCAACCTCGCCTTATCCATCCTTGTGCTTTACCACTCAGTGCTTCAATTTCATATTTATCATTATTATACGTAACGGAATAATAGCAATTACCAGTCGCGTCCCCCGATGCTCCATGACGAACATCAGTTAGCATTTCAGCGATCAAAGCTTGTTGCTTTCGTTTTTCCTCCTCCACCAATTTGCAAGTAGCCGTTATTGCAGTTCTCACCGCTTCCTCCGCCATTTTCGCTAAGCCGCTACTTCAGAACAATTAACGAAATTGATAGCTGAAATATGTATTGTAGGTGTTTCTAGTTTGCCTTCTATGGAACTCAGGTCAACATATCTGAAACTAATTCACACCAGTATAGGTTTAGAGTGGGAGCTTAGTTTCGAGGTAACAAAGAAAGGCGGCTTATATTGCAGAGTTTGAGGAGGGTGAACAGATTTTATGGTATACATAGCATAAAATAATATACCAGATGAAGAATAACATGTACTTCTCATTGTCATATATTTGTATGTCTACCTAAGAATTTCAGTCAGCTTACGCCACGGTTTCCGCGTTTGGGGTGTCTATTACCTTCCTATCATTTGTGTTTTTCCATTTTGCCTAACTCATGTTCACAATTCAGAGGGATCGACGGGTCCCAGGCCTTCATCAGATCTAGCTAACAACGCTTCGTACATATACCCGCTTCCACAATTATGCCGTTATGCGTCTCGCCGAGAGAAATTAGTTAATGTAAACAACGGCGTCTTTGTGCCTTTTCTTTAACGCGAATAAGAAATGGGACTAATACATGAAGGTCTGTACAGAAGGAAGTTCATGAGGATGGTCTTTAATATATGTAGTACCTCCTCTAGTGTTGCGGATATTAGGTGCGGTTTTACCAATTGAACTCATTCCAGTCACCATTTCCGAATTGATACTCACCATAAAATTTGTCGCGATCCCTGTGTAAAAAACAATAATTATTTTCGAGCATATTAGTTGCCTACATTTTCATTCATTATGATAGAATTTTTCACTCTGTTTCGATCCGTCATTAGTCGCGATGATATTAAAATCGACAGTTGGGTGTCTTTTAGTGTGTATCGCTTAGCCACCATTGTCGTCTGCTTTTCTCTTTTGCTGAGTAGTTTCAAAATGACATTCACAGAGCCTAGCAGTTGTGTTTCGGGTTCTACGGAATTTCGAGATGTCATTCAAGTGTACTGCAAGTATAATAATCTCTACCTTCTTGATACCCGTAAGTTTTTTTAAATTTAAGTACTCAACGTCTTATAATATTCATAAACAGTCCCCCTCCGGAGGGGCGGAGAGCCAGATGTTTCGCCCCTCTGACCCTTCGGACGAAATTTGACCTTCCGCCACTTCCACCGAATTCTGTCCCTTTACCCCTCGGGGTAATGAGACACCCTAAAGTCGGACCCTCCGAATCCCTGTTTCAAGTAGGTCCCTCGCACGCTTCAGAAGAATGCTGTCCCTCCGACCCTGGAGGCTAGAGGGTCATGGGGGCAAAGACGAAAATTTCAACCATAATTATTTCTTCTGCTTATATTACAAATATTTCTTTTTACTATTTACAATCGGCAGGGGGCTTTAATGATGCGTTGTACGCTGGAATCGGTAACAGAGAAACACATGAGCGGCTTCCAGCCAACAACTACACGTGGATTCCTTTCATATTGATGATTCAGGGCGTGTTACTCTACCTACCTCGGTTCTGCTGGAAGTCTTGGGAAGGACGGCTAATGTCTTCTTTATCACAAGATTTGAAGAATCCAGTCCTCGAACCACGTCGAGCAATAGAACAGCGTACTGCAATTTTGCAGTATTTCCGCACCGGGTCAAATAGGCATAGGCTATACTGTTGCAAGTACTATTTAGCTAGCGTTATGTTTCTGATTGTTCTGGAACTTCAATTTTATATAATGAGGATTTTAGTTGCTGATACGTTTGAAGAATTTGATTTCTCAGTTAAATGGATGAACTCTTTGCTACCATACGGAATTCGTCACGACAGCGCTGTCTACAATTTTCCGACTGTCGCAATGTGTGACTTTGTTATTTCTGGGCCCTCCGGATCTCCAGTCGACTACGGCGTAGTTTGCTTCCTTGATATCAATTTCCTGCATGAAAAAATCTACATTGTGCTTTGGTGAGTAACGCGTTTTCTTTACGGGTGTACGTAATGATTCTAAATCGTAATGTTATTTTAATTCCTCAAAATATTTCATGCTTTTTTTAGGCAATTGTTTACTTGGCAAAAAATGGCAATTCAAGCTAGAATTGCATATGACGCTGTAGGTACTTTGCCGTGGCTTCGGGTTTTACATCTGAAGTTAAGGTCAGGTCTTCCTATAACCACAGTTCGTCGTGTCAACCAATCACTCAATTTTGGAGATATGTTCGTCATACAAATGCTACGCAAAAACATTGCATTTAATCACTTTGAGAGATGCATGACAGAATTAATTAATGGAGGTGAAATAGTATAATTTGGTGGCGAATTCTTTTTAAGTTGGAAATAGCGTGTGTGTATTACAGTTCTTAAACGTTAAACAAGCTTCGTTTTTAAGTACTCACTTAGGTACAATCGTTAAGATATGCCTTGCTCTACACCTCAATGTTACCACAATCCTACTTGTTTTAATTTTGATGTAATTAGGTTACCGCATGATGTTTCTTCGTAATCCGCTTCTGCGATATAAGGTATTCCTTTCTCTGTGTAGTACACTTGCAAATCAACCATATCGCGTTCCGTAGTTGTTTTTATTACAAACCTTGTAGCGTCTGACATGTCCTTCTGAAAAGTAAATAAATGTAATTATTACGTAAAGCAGTTAACGTATTATTCTCACTGAATAAAGCTTAGACAAATACTTAGCTTACGTATGTGATCTGCTGTGGTTGAACCTTGTTTCGTACAGTTAGCCAATCCATTTCCACAGCTCCTTGTGTCATAGGATCAACCGGTACAGCTCGGCATGGCTCAGCTAGCCCAAAGTATAAGCACGAGGTCAGATGGTAGGAATTTGTGCCATCATTCAAACAATACTGCATTAAGTATGTCTTGTGGTGCTTTAGCTTAGCGTATTGTCTGTCTTGGCATTCAGTCAAGAGCTGCTCAAGGTCACGTCCAGAATACCTGCAGTCATGAAAACAAAATTCAAAAATGCGTATTTTTATTGTCACGTCTGATTCTACCACGTATTTTGATATGGTTTAAAATTAAAAATTACTGCATGCATTCATGCAATAGCTATACAAGTTTCATTGTCTTTCTTACCCACGCGTCATGGTAGCTATTTTCTTCATTTGCTTATCTGAAAGCGCATGAACCATTAAGGTCATACGTCTTCGAAGAATCTCTAGTCTTTGCCGAAATCCTGGCAGTGGTACGCAAAACTCTTTATCCATTCTAAAAACACACACCACTGAGTGATTTAATTTGAAGTAAAACTAAGCTATAGAACAGAACTCCGGATACTTACCGGCTATGAAAGGACGTGTCTAAAACCTGGAACACAGAAAACAAAATTAACGATGAACTTGGTTTCATTTGATTAATTGGTTGAGAATAGACTCGAACCTGGGGTTTATTCGTTGATGCTACGACAAATATCCCTCTTGATATCTCAGATAAACCTGACATCCGCTGGAGGAATGTGTTTCTGGTTCGAGCTGTGCCCTCCTCTCCCTCTTTCGTTCGAGCAAAGAAGGAGTCGCACTCGTCTTTGAAAGACCAACACATGTATAATGCTTATATTGGCTAACCTTAGCGAATGTAAGTGAAAAGCTGTGTAAATTCAAACCAATGAATATGATGATTGGTCGATTTTTCTCAGCGAAGTCGTACATGGCATCCACCTGTAACCAGGTACAAGTGTATTTTTTCGCTCATGATTTTAAGTTAACATAATGAAGGGCTTGCAAAAACTATAGTTCTATGTTAACTCAAAAAGCTTTAGGCAGACAAAATGCTGGCTAGCTTGTTCAGACGATTTTAATAATTTAAACGTGTACTTTACGAACCTTCCGCTCCGACTCTCCCAACTAGATTCGACAAATGACAAGAATTGCATTACGAAATTCAAACAAAAATCCCTCTCATTGTAGTAAATTCTTTTCTACATACCCATTTCGACATAATGGTGCTTGGTCGAATTGCCAACAAATTGATTTGAAATGCTGTTCGCGATATGTGATTAGCGATGGCGCTAACTAACGCCGTCTTTCCACATCCGTTCGGTCCGGAGAGAAGTATTGCCTAAAAATTAGAAGCACTGCGGTTTTTTTGAGCGTTCTAACAAAATTAAATCCATTCCTGGTCGTGGTTATAAAAAATTTACCTTCTTCGGTTTTGCTCCTACGATGTATGGCTGACCGTACACTAATGGTAAGATTACAGCATTCAAGATTGATTCCTTGATTGCATTTGATAGCACAATTGAATCAAGTGCTACATGCGGGTCGTGTATTAAAAAACGCATCCAATAATCATCGTCAAAGCTCTCTTTACTATCATTCGTTGGTTGGCCTGTACGCTCCATTTGATCCAGCAGCACTGCATTCGCGCTTCTAGATGCCTGAAAAGCGGCACTGTAATCTTTGCTTTCGGCTAAGTCCTTAGCTTGACGAATCAGAACCGCAGCTCTTTCCAGTACCTAAAAAACCATATGACTTTGCTTAAACTTCTGGACGAATTCAAAATTACGTACTTAATGATTGTATTAAGATTGGGTTTAATGTTTACATGAATTGTAAATGTCAAAACTGAAGATTAATTACCTGCGTTTTGGCAATGCTGGCTTCCATTACTGTTGAATACGTTATTCACAAATAATTTCATCTGGTTACTTCAAAGACTTATACAAGTTAAGGTCACTGAATTCTATACGAGCATAGCAAAATAAGGTATCTCTTATATAATTTGGAGTGTGTGTCTGTCCGTCTGTCCGTCTGTCCGTCCGTTTGTGTCCCTATAACTCGACAGTGGGTAATGCGACGAATGAGCTTGATAGCGCAAATTGTTTGTCTTGGTCATGCTCAGCTAATAAGACCGCCAAAATATCTTGACCCCCAGCCCCCCATGGGGTCAAAAAACTGAAAATGGACCAAAAATTTCGTGTCACACATTAAAAGATTAAGGTAAGGAATTCAAGGCAGTATTGCTCACTGAAATACTTTGACCCCCAACCCCCCATACATCTCAAAAGCCCGAAATGGCCAAAACATTTTAATTCTATGTGATACACCAAAAGCTGTAGATTCCTGAAAGGAGTTCAACGCTGTATTGGTTATCTGAATTTTTAGGAGACTAGCTAAAGAACGGGTGGTGGGCTAAAGAAAGGGAGATTGGGAGTAAAGAAAGGGAGATTGGGCTAAAGAACGGGTGATGGCGTCCAGAAATTGAGATTGGGCTAAAAAACGGGTGATGGCGTAAAGAATGGGAGATTGGGCTAAGGAACCGTCGATGGTGTAAAGAAATTGAGATTGGGCTAAAGAACGGGAGA
>VNWX01002778.1:0-11404 GCA_009869905.1 Ceratophysella communis | reverse complement strand
TGACGCTAAGATCTTTTGACGCAAAGGTCTTTTTGACCAAGGTGTTTTGACCGAGGTGTTATTTACCAAGGTGTTATTTCCGAGGTGTTTTGACATGTAACCGGTATTTTGGGTCAATACATGAGCATACATGGTATGAAATTTCTAAGCGTCTTGCTGTAGTTTTGAAAAATGAAGGTGTCATTAATTCTATCGATGTATCTTAATTTGAACCGGAATATGTCAACAAGTATTTGTGGGGTGAAGAGAATCAAGTTTTCATGGATTAGAGATAGTCGCTGTGTGGCTAATTGAAGTAAAAGTATTGGTTGGAATCCAAAATATCCTAATGTCTATGAAACACTTGAGCAAGAAATTAAATATATTATTGCTAATAGAGAGCTTTAGATTAGTTTAGTAGTTTTTTCATTTGATGTAAAATAAAAAATTATAATAAAGTGAAATTATATTGATATCGAAAATTTGCAATTTAAAAAAATCTAAATTCTTGAGAAATGGAATACTTCTATCAGATTTCATCTATCAGAACAGAAATTGACCCATTTTCTTCACGAAAGGAGAAGCAGCGGTTGTGCCTTCAATTGAGCGCCATTGTCGCCTCCCTTGCTATATGATAAGGGTATATTGTCGCCTTCCTTTTACAGATTCGAAGCGGCGACAATGGAAGGCAACATGGGAGGCCATGCTGGGAGGCGACAATCGATTCAATACTTTAACCGTCTAATTTAACAAATTATTACCTAGTTTAAACGTCTAAGCATCACCACGTATAATAGTTTCATGAGAGCTATTACAGTAATGATCCATAGATAATGTCCATATCCATGTCCATAGACAGTGTGGGGATAACCTTTAGCGGAATGACTAAGTAAGTTTAAATTGGCAAAGATTCAGAGATGCATTTAAATATATTAAGCTGATTCTTCGTCAATTGAGCACCGTCAGTTGAGCACAGGTGCTCACGGGCCGCGCTCATTAGTTTCTCCGAAAACATGAATTCAACAATCCTATTTAATTTTAAATTCAAAAGCACACTTACTATATCCCACTCAATAAAAAAGTTGCTTAAGTGTATTTCAGTATACAAGTATATATTCTTTACTTTTCCATATTTACCGATTTACTGCAGTTTCTTGCGAAAAGTTGTTTTGCTTAAGGAAAGCTGCCACTAGTTCGTTCGTATTGCGACAATTGCTCCAGCGACAATTGCCTCGTCCAAATTTTTTTTCGAATGCTGGATTCAGGCTCAGTCGTCATTACGGATTAATGAGATGACTGTGAAATAAGTACTCGTTAGGTTAGATTAGGAAAACGTACGCCAGCACTGATTCTTTTGCCGGTACAGCCCCCTCCCCCCCCCCCCCCGCAGGGTTAGGTTGTGACGTGGAATAGTGAGAGTGCTGGGTTCTGCAGTCATCAGGGATTAATCGGATTAACTGTAACATGTAGTAGCTGTAAGGTTAGGCTAGAAAAACGCACGCGAATACTGCTTTTGCCACATGTAATAAATACGCGCGTGTGTCACACACATGTGTATACATAGGTATAAATTTTGGACGGCGTAATTGTCGCACGGTGCAAATGTCTCAGGGGCGGAGCAAATGTCGCCGGGGCAATCGTCGTACGGGGCCACTGTCACCGAGGCAATGCCGCTGGGTAACTGTCGCACCACGGGGCAATTGTCGCTGCCGAATTGTCGCAGATTCTAGTTCGTTCAAGCTGCTGTATATGATCAATAAATGCTTTCATTCTGTATACCTACATAACAGATAACGAAAACACTATGTTGACGAGAAAGCCCTGGTACCTCAATATTTTATTGCAGTTAAAGGTCAACCAACATAACAGAGTGAAAAAAATAGGTTATATAATGCATAGATTACATATACTTCTTAACTAAATTCACATATCCTTAAAACTGTTTGGCTAAAGTTATCAGTTGGTCTCCCCGTACCAAGACCAAGTACTCCAACTCTATGGAAAATTCTAGATTGTTAGATATACGTTAAATTTTTCTTATATACTGAAACTCTTGGGCGTTTTAAATTCCTATAAAAACCCTCATGCAGATTTTCAGCGGAGCTTCATTCAAAAGCTAATTACCATTAAAAACACTAATTCAAAGATTTTACAGAAAAGAAAGGACACCAGGGACCACAGTAGTAAGAATAATTTTTTTAAAGCTAATTTTTGCTGGTATTAAATTTTTTACGGCATAAAAATCATCGCCTTAAAAAATGACTCAATTAAGGTTAAAGTAAACCCATTGACCCGATTGTCGCCTCCCAGCGGAGCCTCTCACTCTGCCTTGCATTGTCGCCTCCGAGATTATTGAAAGGCGACAATATGCCATTACTCTATAGCAAAGAAGCCTACACTTTATCCACAAGGGAGGCGACAATCGGGTCAATGGGTTTACTTCAACCTCAATTAATTTAAATTTATCAAAGTAGAGATTTTCTTAAATTTTGCTTTTTAAATAGCATAAATCGGTTCATTGTATTTAATTTAAGGGGGAGTGTTATTTTGGTCTCTACTTTTACCGCAACGCTTTTTGTTTGGTAATTGGTAATTATAAACTTTGATTTGATTTGTACATATTTTTCTAGACCGAAAATGGGAAACAGTTGTTCCGATACATTTGCACCAGTACTAGACAATACTGCAGTATTCCCAATCGCCAATAATTTCAGAGCAACGGAGAGCATGACTTCCGCATATTTTCAAGCTACAATTTTAACACTCGGCCTGGTTTCAAATTTTGCTGGCTCCTACGCACCTGCTGTGAACATAGTTGGAAAGCTATTAGAAATTTTGGACAAAGACATAAACCCAGAAATNGCTCCTACGCACCTGCTGTGAACATAGTTGGAAAGCTATTAGAAATTTTGGACAAAGACATAAACCCAGAAATTGATGCAGCGTTCATCCGGTCTGAAATTGATTTGAGCCTAGTAGAACATTCTGTACATCACCTCAAGGCGGAAGTCAGTACAATTCGAGATTCTATCCGAGCCCTGGATTCCCTTACTACTACTGGCGGCAATCCATCCCTTGTTCGACCTCATCTTATATATGCCCTGAGTCGAACCAAGTATTTGCTTCATCTGTTCAGTAATCCTGAATATGTCTTTGCTCGACATCCTATGATCATGATGCCACATTTTATGATACTTGTCAACGTTCTTTGATATTCTGGGTACTTTGGCAATGAAGCTGGATAATTTTACCGAATCCTGGATTAAAAATGAAATGGACGCTTTTCCAAATCTTGTCGTTTCGAAAATAATACAGTTCTTAAAAGCCCGTTTAAGCAAGATACGTACAATCTACTGTCGTGGAGAAGGACAGTATTTTATAGTGGACAGACCTTGTGAAAGGAAACTGGTACGATGGCACTGATGGCCGTGATGGAGCCGGAGATCAGTATAGTAACTTACCCTTTTGTGAGACATTCTGCTGGGATAATTGCAAAGAGGACAGACGACTAACCCATTATGGATGCAATCAAAATACAGATGATGCGAGGATTGTTGCTGAGGAATTACTTATCAGGTATAAAAAAAATCTTGTAGATAGATATTTAAAAATTTTCATTAAAATGCTTGGTACTCAAACTTCTTAAGAGCTTCATATTATAAAGCGGTGAGAGAGTCAGGTCGATATAGATTTACATACTTATCAAGTATAAAAAAAATCTTGTAGATAGATATTTAAAAATTTTCATTAAAATGCTTGGTACTCAAACTTCTTAAGAGCTTCATATTATAAAGCGGTGAGAGAGTCAGGTCGATATTTATCATATAATATTCTTGTATATAGATTTACAATTATTATTATTTTAGAAAATTAAAAATATGATTTATAATTTATTTAAATTAAAAGGCGAGAAGCAATAATGAAATCCATATTGAGATCATGTGTTCGAAATACATTATTTCCAGCAGTTTCCTAATTCACTTGTTTCACTAGTTTCCGGGTTTTCCAGGCTGAGACTGAATAGGTTACATAAAAATTAAATATAACCTCTAACTCGTCGTAATGTTGTTTCTCAAAAATTAGACCCCTTTGACGTGACCGTGTCTGACGACTAGCGTCTCACGCGGTTCTATCATGTATCGTTTCTCACATGACCATAAAATTCTAATCAACAAATTAATTTATTAAAAAATGCATCGCATAGCGACAAAAAAATTGTTATCATTTTAAAAATTTTATTATCAAAACACACTTTTTTTTTTAAAATCAAAACAAAAAAAATTCTTATTCAAGAGTTTCTTTTTTTTAAATATTTTGGCGAGAGATACAATTATATACTGATAATTGTATTAATTTTTTTACATTTTTTTTATGATGACGATGAAAAGTTTATTAAATTTTTTTTCAGAAAAATTTTTTTTTTCTTACACAGTAGTGATGTGCTATTATTTTATATATGAAGGGTTTCTTTTTAGGTAAGATTGATGTTATTTTAAAAACATAGTAGACACATAGCGTTAGACAAGAAGAAAGTCGTCATAATTATTAATTGAGATGTTTTTTTTAAAATTAATTTTGACGATTTCCAAAATTCAAGATGTTCATAAAAGTCCATATATATATGTAGTCCATATAGTTTCAAGCTAATTAAACAATTCCCAGCTCCATTACTACCCTTAACCTTGAGCCTTGATTTTGGTTTATAACGTTCAAGGAAGGCTAATTGTTTACTATTAATTGCACCACGGCGTTTACTGAAAATAAGCAAATAAGATATTATAGAAGATATTCTTGAATAAGTTACATTTGAATGGACATGTGAATATAAAACAATCATTGGAACTTACGTCCTTATGAGCTCAACAGCATCTTCATATTTCATTCCAAGTTCCATTAGAGCAAGAGCAACAAGAACAGGTGCACGACCCAAACCTTGACAATTTTAATATTGAAACAAATTTGTCCTTATGAGCTCAACAGCATCTTCATATTTCATTCCAAGTTCCATTAGAGCAAGAGCAACAAGAACAGGTGCACGACCCAAACCTTGACAATTTTAATTTTGAAACAAATTCGTCATTTTTTGTAATTTAAGGTTTTTGTAATTTTTTAATTCAAGTCAAAGATTTTTATGGACAGAAATAGTCCAAATCTTACCAGCTACACAATGAACGGCAACACATGCTTCCGGATGTCCAGCAAAACGTGTACGTAAGAGCTCAAACCATGCATCAATCACCTTTAAAAAAATTAAGCATGATTTTATTCAATACAATTTTTGACCTAGTGCAATTAGTTTGTACACTTGTGGTTTTTCCTAGTTTTCTATAAGACGTATTTAGGTGGGCTCATTTCGCAAGACAAAAAACGTTGTGCTACTTTTTTTCGCACTACTACGGGACACCGGAACAGCATACAAACAAGAACATCCCGAATAGGCATGAACCATGAAGGAGGTCACGCTACACGTCAGATGTCAGTGACCTTTTGGATTTGAGCATGTCAAAGTTATATCTTGGAGCCAAAGCAACATGAGTTGTGCATGCTCGCAGGTATCTCTGTACTCGACAATAAATTGCTCTGTTGTCATACGGAACATTAATGAGACACAAGTGAACACACCTTGACCTAGACGGCAAGATAACCCCATTAAAATTGATCTTACCTCTTGTGGTGGTGGACTTCCATCAGGAAAGGATAAATCCATAACAGAAATACCATTTGAATTTAATTTTTCAGGTGAATAAGTTGCTTCACAAACACGAACAACCGTAAGGACATTGTAACGCTTTTAAATCTTCTAAATAATTTATCATTCCAATATCAGATGGACGTTCAGTTATTAAAAAACGTACTGATTTAAATTCAATTTCAGTACATGCTCCAGGGACACGAACCTAGTAAAAAATTATTTAATAGTCAGAATTAGAAATTATAGTAATCTATGAGTGTTTGTTAGGTTAGGTTCTGATATAATTACTAGAATTACGTGCTAAGGTGTGAGACTTTATATCTTAAACTGCCTCCATGTGCTGACGCTGACAAGCTCTACAATTGCCTGAATATAGTAGTGGGTCAAAATTGGTAGAGGCATTGGAATACGGAAACCCAAAAGACCTTCGGAGCCCGAGGTATTAACTGCCGCCATGTGCTGTGCTGACCAGCTCTACAATTGTCTGAATCCTTTACTGGCGGCGGCACAAGAATATAACTAGTTGCGCACTCCCTGACCTCCGAGTTAACTTCCGGTTCCGAATTCTAAGCTACATTTCCGAGTATTCATACGCCATTGAATTCTGAAACCTGAGTCATTTTTAATCTCAAAGTTACTACGCTCCTAAAATTAAGTTCCCTAAATTTTGGATTTCAACGAGTTTCTGTTGACTCATTCTTACGTTTACATAGCCTGTGTTAACTGCTTTACAGATTTTGAATACTTTAGCGCGATAGCATACTATGTATGTATAAAAATAATAAATACAAAAAATTAACTTACCATTGAAGCCATTTTGTCTCAACAAACGTCCGAAAAAAAACGAAAAAACCACTTTTACATTCAAAAACTAAAAATACTTTTAGTGTATTATACTATAACTTCAGTCGACAAGTTATTTTTAAATAAAAATTTATTCAGCAGTAGTAGCAGCAGCTCTTTTTCCAGTAGTAGCAGCAGCAGCAGCTCCTACTCCAAATATTTTGATTGTGTTGTGCCGTGCAGTATTGTGAGTAAATAGAAAAGAAAGACCCTTCTTCTTCTTCTGCCTTCTTTCCAAAGTCCACTTCAATATCTTTGAAGTTTAGTATTATGTTATCAGTATTAGAACCAATAACAGACCTCATCTGTGGTTTGATATTAAAACTGGGAACTGTTATTTTTGGGATTAAGACGATTGTTGTTTTCAAGAGATTTGAAAAGCAAAAACAAATGATGGAATCTTCTGCTTCAAATCTAGATAAAAAGGAAATGTTAAAGAAAATTGACAATTAGTTTAGATATAATGGAATTTTGAATGGCTTTGTGTTTGTTGACTGTGTTTAGACAAGGTCAATTTATGTAGTAGGTAGGTGGTATGTACTATTGAGCTAAGTATGCTGTACGTAAGCTCGATGGCTGTTAAATTAATGTGTTAATCGATTGAAAATAGTAACTGATATACCGTGATATAAGTTCATAAATACAATAACTACGCCGTTCTCAATTAAACTTTTAAATGATGCAGGTACTATTTCAAACGCTAAATATGTGGATACTCAACCGTACTAGGTTTTGCTTTTAGGCGTTCTGACTCCTTTCACTTTGAATTTCAAACAAAATGACTTAATTAAAATGATCTTACTACAAATTAAATTATAAATGGCGAAAACAGCGACTAACGAGGTGAAACACTAAATTTGATGCAGTTTTGTCAATTGTCAATTCACGTGTTCGGGGACAAGGAGTTTAGGATTTAAGAGCTGAAAAATCTGCAGGGTTTGCCTATAAATCGTTATCAGTTATAGAACTTTCATAGTACTGCCTGGTCTGGTAGGAAAGTATCACTAATACCAAGTAAAAAAAATGATGACGACTATTGAAAACTGATGAATGGACATGACTCTGACTCGTGTTACGAACCCTTCTTATGCTGACTGTACTGTACCACTAGCCATAATACATACACCCTACACGTTTACATCCTACATCTAATCAATAACTACCGTTAGTTTACAATTAAGACCTAAAATTGGCTGGATTAATGTCGATACACTAAATACACATGCCAATTAAATAACAGCCACCAATGCATTGTGCTTATTTAAACAAAATTTAGAATGACGTGTGCATGTACTGTGAGCTAGCTGCATATGGACAGAGATTCACAAGGTCTAGACGTTTGAGAGTGAACTGTGTCCTGTAACTAATGCGCAGATTTAACCTGGATTATGATTTATAGCTTCCTAATTCTAATTTTTAATAGATAAGATAAGATACTGGCAACGGTACACTGGTGACTCGCAAGTATTCCATATTTATCAATTATTTATAGAGCTCTACTCCTGTGGCGCATGGCTGTTTTAGATAACAAATGGCATCAAGCTAATCTCAACGAGATTAATTATACCAAATCTACGCAAAACGTGCTGACCATAAAATAGATTAACAATGACAAATTAAATGAGTTATAATTCACAAATTGAATCTTTTTACCTGTTAAATTTCGATAACCTTAAAAGTTTTAATTATAGGTTGTATCCCAATCACGATCATTGAAAATGTTCCAAAGAGAGTTCAGAGGTCAACGCAATGCACGGGTGATGAGATTAGTTTGACAATTATTATAAAAAACCTGTTTAAAAATTACAAAATTATTTTGAGTAAAATTCAATTTTTTTTGACTTTGCTCTCTCTCAACAACGCTGCTACGTACGTATGATAATGTACGTAAGAAGAAGAAGAAAGTCACAAGACAAGACAAGGAGCCAACACTATTTCCAAAGAGAGTTCAGAGGTCAACGCAATGCACGGGTGATGAGATTAGTTTGACAATTATTATAAAAAACCTGTTTAAAAATTACAAAATTATTTTGAGTAAAATTCAATTTTTTTGACTTTGCTCTCTCTCAACAACGTTGCTACGTTATGATAATGTACGTAAGAGAAGAAGAAAGTCACAAGACAAGACAAGGAGCCAACACTACTAGTGAAGAATTATAATGACACACACACCCTATGTCCCAGGCCTCTTCTAGTCCGTGTCGGATTCTAGTAGCAGTAGCAGAATACTAGAACACTAGACGCAGAGTTTCCCTTAGCTGTTTTGGTTACTACTAGACTTGACTTTAGACGCTGCTGCTGTGGCTGTGCTCTTGTTTCAATTTTTTTTGACTTTGCTCTCTCTCAACAACGCTGCTACGTACGTATGATAATGTACGTAAGAAGAAGAAGAAAGTCACAAGACAAGACAAGGAGCCAACACTACTAGTGAAGAATTAGAATGACACACACACCCTATGTCCCAGGCCTCTTCTAGTCCGTGTCGTCGGATTCTAGTAGCAGAATACTAGAACACTAGACGCAGAGTTTCCCTAGCTGTTTTGGTTACTAGACTTGATTTTAGACGCTGCTGTGCTCTTGTGGCTCCTTCACTCCGGCGTCCAAAAAACTTCTCTTGACGCATAAAAATACGTGTAAATAAGGCTGCATGTGCCTTTAGAAATATGTAAAGTGGATGGCTTTGATTTTATTAAATATTTCAGCGTTTAAAACTCAGCGCTATTCTGAAAATGCAAATAGAAACACACCTTTTATTTTAAGGGAAATTGGGGAAGGGACATTTCGAATTTGAAAGGGATTAATTAGGACAATAGACATACAATTATAATGAATTAAATATGGACTATGGACGACGCGAGAAATTAAGAAAATTAAGACTATGGATATGGGATGTGGATGAATCTTCGGGGCGATTCTACGACAATTCGGTCGCACGCGACTTCTCCCCGGCCAATATTTGAATAACACGGCTTGATCCGACTCCGACATTTCATGGGATCCAGGATCCGGATGACTTTACTTTACTTTTAGATTCCTCTACTAACTAAACATTTTAAGACAATTGATCATCGGCGACTATTGCGATTGCGTCTTGAATCGATGAGGTTTACCTCGTGGAGTTAGAGCACGCAATCCGCAACCGGATTTTTAAATCATAAACATTTGTTTGACAAATTATCACTAAATGCTTGAATTTAAGTTTACGATGGTATACTTAACGCCATCCTAGATTCTAGATTACAGTAAATCTTGCTGTTAAATATGGAAAAATTAACTCGAGATTTTTTCATAAACATTTGTTTGACAAATTATCACTAAATGCTTGAATTTAAGTTTACGATGGTATACTTAACGCCATCCTAGATTCTAGATTACAGTAAATCTTGCTGTTAAATATGGAAAAACTAACTCGAGATTTTGATTCCACGTCAATTGAGCGCCGTCAATTGTGCACTGTCAGTTCAGCTTGATTCCGCGTCAATTGAGCACACCGTCAATTGAGCTCAACCGTGGCTCGTCCTATCCCTGCCGCGGCGGAGGCTGGACTGTACAAGTACAACCGACGGAATCCAGTGGTTTTTAGCAAGTTATAACCTAACTTAACTAAAATAATTATCATATGAGCACACAGCTAATCATTAATCAATAGTATAGCCTATAGCGTTCAATTGACGGGGCTAAAATTAGGTCCGTGGCTAATATATTGGTCCGCGCTCAATTCACACCGGACGGACGCGGCGCGGACGACGGACGGAGATCTTTAGCTATTATAGAATGTCATCATATATAGAAGTTTCATTACTTTCTACTTGCAAACAAAATCTGAAAAATTGATCAATTATTATGAACTCAAGAGTTAAGATTGTTTCCAGCTACAAAAATGCTTTTGCAGAATTTAATAAATAATTTATACGTCTACTTTCTATATAAATAGAATCAAATAATAGCTAATCGATTAATCGATACATCTAAAACACAAAAGCAAATACAAAAACATACAATTACGCTACAAACGTTAGCGGATAATTGTATACAGCTATATTATTATTAATTATTACATTCTCAGCCTATTTAATAACTTTGGGTTTGAAAATAATTTAATTTTAATAGTAGGTAACGTAATTTAAGTCAACCAGAACATATATATTCATTTATATATTTTTTATTTCATAAGGAATTTTTAAAAAAATTAAGATTCTTAATCTTAAAGACAAAATAACGATAAAAGTAGTACAAATAATTTTTATTTTCTTAAACTGGAACAAGCAAAAAAGGTATATATATATAGGGTATAACATGTACCATTATAGTATATTCATTACAATTACGGTTAGAAAGAAAAATATATAGGTCAACTCTTTTTTGAGAATATATAGAATTTAGGACATTTCACAGTAGTCTCTTCTTCTGAACCTGACCCGGATATAATGTATTGTATTGTATATATTTAAAAATCAACCCTTTTTTCTCAAATGAATAATTATTATGTGAGAGAGTGGAAAAGTGAGAGTTTTTCCTTTTTCTGTTTGTTTGTAAATAGGGCATAGCAACAGTACTTACAGAAAAATTTATTTTTAGTGCATATGCATATTTATTCGTTATAAATGCATTTATGCTTCCTTTCCGTTTAAAAGAATGTAAATAGGTATACAATAAAATGAATAGCCAATATTTTTTTTATTTCAATGACGGAATGACGAATGACGACGAGCTAAATTTTGACCTTCTAGAAGATTTAGGTAGATACCTATAAAAGGTGTGAATAAAATATGCTTATTGCTTTTGGGTACTAGTCGTGACTCGTGACATTAAATTCATCATGTATGTAGATATCAATCAAAAGATTAAGATGCTATAGAGAACACGGATATGATAATTTTAAAAAAAAAT
>VNWX01002777.1:0-11405 GCA_009869905.1 Ceratophysella communis | reverse complement strand
TAATCCAGTTCTTGAACAGTTCTTTAAACATGAAACGAAACTCGTCAATATGGACTTGTACGTATGGAATTAGTTAGAAAGGCTTTAGTTACTGAAACAAGGTATTATGGGGCATAATACCTCAAAGGCAGCGTCCACCGACCTACCTGTAGTGGGTAATAGGATTAGAACAAATAATGAGAGAGGTGAATGACAGAGCTTACCAATAATACATTCACTCAACTACAAGGAAAAGGGGTACAAATAATACACTAATTCAATTCCTCAAAGGACATTAAATAAGTGATCACAAGCTATGAGCGACAGACTTGAGGATTATGGAAAAAACTGGAAAAATAGGAACACGTTTGACAACGACTTACTTTGCATATTGTATACTAAAGCGAGGCAATCATATGAATTAATTTTATTAACCTCTACTTCCCCGCACAACAACCACCAAACAAATGCGAATAAATAAAATACAAGTTTTCAACAAAAATCCGAGACAAGCGACGGCGACAGGCTAAAGAAAACATGTTGAAAGGCCGCAAGTCAGCCAGGGTATATGTGATACGAATGAAAAGCACGTAATGCAAGCTCAAGCACAGCTCACAAATAAATCAAATAATTATTTAAGCTCTACGCCATGTTTGTAAACTTAAATATTTTAGGTTTGAAGTAATTCAAAATTTAAAATCTGCTGCTATTCAAACGGCTGCCTAAACGTGTACACATTATTGTGGTATTCCAAATTATCACTTTTAATTGGTACCCCATAGTTCACCTGTAATTGTAATCCGTGCATTGTGACAAGTATATTTTTCTATGAAAACTTTGTTAACCACTGAAAAGCTCTTGTAAATCCCGTCCTTAAAGAAGCTCTAACGTATTGTATTAATTTCTTCGTATTTGAGAGTCCCTTGTGCCCTTTTTGTTTCCTTTCTGAACCCAAGACCAGTATGTATTTTGTAAGTTTTTACCGGAAAAGTCAGAAGGAGAGATAAAAGAGCCGACCTGAAAATAAATCTGTCTCCATTCCTAATTAAACGCCAAGTCTAATCATTGGTAATTGGTCTCCATCACTGGAAATTCTTCCTTGTGAACTTGTGAGAAGGCTCCCTGGTGAGAGTGGCAAAAGGTCCCGACGTTTTAACCAGGAAAATATTTATACCTCCCTTCTACCTACTACCAGCACTACCCAGATGCTCTCAACCGAGACAGCAGTATTCCAGTGTACTGGGCAGCAGCGTGGGCCAGAGGAATATGTCCAAAGTTACCATGTCAAGCCTTTTTTCGCCTTCTGAGGTCCGTGCAAGACTGCCGACTTCCCATGTCATGTCAGGAGCATGTGGGTTGTGGGTCTTGACTTCACAACTTGTCCAGCGGCAGACACCCAGCTGCGATTGACCTCCCAAAATATTTAATACCTACTGGCTTATAAAATCCCTTTTTTGAGAAAGACATACATGAGATGATGATGCTCCAGGCATGTGGTCGCGGTTAAGTTTTTCTAATTGCACGCCGTACTGGCTTCTCTTCTCTATTAGTCCTTAATTCCATTGTCCAGGCTACTCATAAGTTTAATTAATCTTAAATCGTAACAAATAGTATTTAATTGCTAATGAACAATTTTTGTTTCTTTTTATATTAAATAACAATTGACAAAGTAAACTAGTAAGTAAAATTCGGAATTTGGCCAAAAAGTGTGTTCCAGCACTGTAGCGTTTTAGCCTCTGCAAGCTGAAAAGACCTTCTCAAATAAACCTCCTGAATTTCAAAACTTCAAAGCCAGCTGCAAACTGCGATACTATAAATCTTTACTAATCTTATTATTCTATCTTTAATGTTCCAAATCATTTCGAATATAAAGAAAATATAGCAAAAATTGCAAAGAAAAATACGATTTTGGTGAAGTGAAGGTCTTATTACTCCAGTTTATGTAGAAAATATTATACACTAGCTATACTGAGAGAATTCATATACGCTAGGTTCCATGGCCTTCTCAGTGGTTTATCTCAAATTTTTGTTGGCACTTACAATTTGTCAAATATAAAAAATACGGAAGAAGAAAAGAAGGTGAAGTAATAATAAATGTTGTAATAGTTACTTGAGTTCACTAACGCAGACAGACCGAGCCGAAAAACACGTTGAAGTTTATTGCGGAGTTCTGGGAGCGTCGGCAGGGTCAAGCTGTCAAGGGTCAGCCGAACAAAAAAATTAAAATTAATCTAGTAAAAGACGACGTTATTTTCATTTAAAAAATATATTTTAAAATTCATGCTTTTTCTGATACGGAACCGCAATGGCCGAATTAGCGGTAATAAAAAAAGGGTAAATTAAATTTCGGAAATGCGACCCCTTTCCAAAACTGTGCAAGGCACGCCTCGAAACGCCCCAACAAAGAAATGGGGAGTCGAAAAGGTTAAGGAGAAGGTCTTGAAAAGAAGAAGTTGACTTTCTTTTGAAAAAAAATAAGGTAAAAATCATGAAGCGTCATGCAGACAAACCAAACAATTATATATTTCCAAGTGTGTGAAGTGGGGGGAAGACGTAGTGAGGTGATTTATAGTATTTGCCTTTTGTGCCCGCGTACATTTGGCCTCTGCATAAAAAAAAAGAGTAGATTTTTTCCTTAAGTTTTCTCAAACTTTTCTCCAACAATACCACGATCTTATTCACTTCTAAACACCCATTTATATTCTGCCCACTTCATTTTATTTTTTTTCATAATTTTCCAAGCACTACTCCTCCTCGTCCCATGGAGCGTCACACCAAAGAAAAAAAAACCATTATTACATTTGTTCCAGTCTCATTGTCAAATTCTAGTGGAATAAAAGTCAAGAAAAAAAAGTTTCTTCCACTGCACTTCATTGAAACAAACTGTAGGAGTCACTAAGATAAAAATTTAAGGCGAAAAAAGGTCCTTATGCTTTTCTTCAAAGATGAAAGACCTCTAGAGTCACCAGAGTTCATTTTCATTGACAAGATTTGAAAATGAACAACTTTTCTGGAATTGTATTCTTTTCATACAATAATTGACTCGAGTTGGACTTACTCCTGAGTTCATTGAGGACTTGGCTTATTTTTTTTGTGGGCAGAAATAGAAATAAAATAAATTCTTGTAATTTTTGGAATTTCAAACACAGTATGGTGCTTGAACATCTTGTAGTTCTCTTCTTGTTGACCCCTATGAAACTCCTGGCTTCTTCCATTAAGGAGGGAATAAAATCCATTGGCTTCAGGGTGGTGAGCGATTTGGATGGACATGAACGCCACGTGATGCTCGTTGCTCTACTGCTAGCTTAAAATAGTTGTGTATTCAAGTACATAAATCAACTGGTAACAGCTAATGTTCGAAAATCGTATAGTGTTTTTCTAAACCAAATTGCGTATATAAATATTATTAAAACCTTTTATGCGACGAAATCATTGGCCAACAGGGCAGATATAGAGCATAAAACATACAATATCCACTGCATATTTTGTCACTATTCTTTAAGCCTTTGTTTTCCCACGCATGAGATACCGGAAATTATACATTTACGTGCTCATATCTAGTGACTAGTGTCTAGTGCTTTGCATAGTACGAACTTCGTATTTCAGTAAAAATATCCAACAAGCACCCAGACATTCAAGACATATATGAACGATAGAAAGGTTGCTAAAACGGGTCAAAGTATAAATCATTGCCAAGGCTCCGCGTAGGCTGCTAATCCGACATTGACCTACCACCCTTACAATTAAGTCCCGTGGACTCTTACCCGCCTCTGCTTTGCCAAACAATGTCCGTCCATAAAAAGTAGGTTTGGCTCATCCCGGGATTCACATTGATAAGTGCTTATTAGAGACCCTTCCCAGTTGAGCCCACTCCTATTTAATTCGAAACTGCTGTGTGTAGAAGGCTTCTCAGAAAATCCGAAAAGCTCACTTCAGCATTCAAATGCCTTGGCTAAGGGCTTCAGTTCTCCTGCCGTTCGTTTTAATAAGCTCCCTTTAGAAAAAGGGCAGGGCAGCTCGGATCCTCTGAGTAAAACCCTGGTAAAAGGAGGGTACCTCTTCTGGGTCCGTTCCGCTGAAGGAACAACAGGCAGAAGTGCAGAGGGTGGGGGCCTCCTCCGAACCAAACTGTGTTTTCAAATGGGTTCTTCAGTCAGACCTTCGTGAAGTGAAGTGGGTACAACCTCCAAGCCTGGACTCCACATGGACACAGTCAAGCTTCACACGTTCAGCGGTTGACACGGACAATTCCAGGTTCTCCAGGAAATACAGATTCAAAAGTCAAAGGCACTATTGACCCAACCATTCGGGTTCAACGCTTTCACTTGTGTTTGGGTTACTTGATTTACAGAAGAAAGTGACGAACTGCTCTACCGCAGAAGTACTATTGTTTTATATTGTAATTCGTGTACGGGTGCATAATTCACAATGCTCTCCGATCTCAAATTAGTTTCCGGGGTTGGGTCAAGACGAGGAAGTATGATGGAATCCCGGAGGTCACGATCTCGCTCTGGTTCCAGATCAGTCAGTCCATCTTCTCAGCGCTCAAGTTCTCCTGAATTATCCAAAGATTCACCATCATCGCCCTCTCCCATTTTCCGCCAACCCCATGACCACTATCGGAAATCAGAATCAACCCCTGCCAATCAAGTCCAAGTCCTCTCTGTTCACAGTCGATTCCCTGCTCGCCGCATCGCCGACAAGTACAGCCCGGAGCTCTAGCCGCGGTCCAGATGATGAGGCGGATTTGCAAGAATTTAGCGAACTTTCCCCACCAGCTACCCCGCCATCACCATCCTGCAACCACTCGTGTACCACCCCGGTTCTCAAGCCCTATCCAATGGGGTCACAGATGCCCAGTGGACATAATCCAGCTTTATTTTCCGCCTACCCCTTCCCATACCCCGCCAATCTCCTCATGTCCGGGTTACCGTTCCACCCGCATCATCCTCAGCATCCCCAGCATCCGGGTGGTCATGCCTGGCCCGGGTTCAAATTCTCATCTCAATTCAATGATCTCCCAAATGGTAAGTCAGAATTTAAAACTTTTTCGTTCGTTCGTTGGTTAGCAAAACCATTCTAAATTTAGCATAAAAAATATTGCGTAGGGTGTAAAATTTTGCATTGGAGATCATAATTCTGCGTAATATTTCATATATTCAATCTTTATTTGTAGGAAAGATGCTGAGAAATTGATTATGCTCAGACTAAATGCATGCTCAAAAGACTGTCTTGGTAGACAGAAGACAGAATGAACAAACAAACAGATGAAATTATTAGATATTCCAGACCCACTGTACTTAAACCATCTGTCCATTTACAAATTTCAAATTTAAATAGTTTGGCTGATTGATAGCACTTGCATTGCGGAAGTTATTACAAAGATCACTCTGCAGATACATTTTGTATTGAAATCGTTGGTTAGTCCAGGCTACATATTTTCATATAATATTGGAATATTGGAATAGGGACGCAATTGAATTTCATTCATTGCTTTTGACCGAAATACGTAGAACAACAGAATCCACTGATAAGTCACTCAAGCTTAAATCCTAACCGCAGTTTCAAATGTAAAATATTTATAGCTCAACTTTAAGTCCAAAGTCAATGAAAGCCTATTGATGCGTGGAGGTACTTTTCATAAATCCTTAGTCCTTTAAGGGCTAGTATTTATTTTAAACTTTTAAAATGCAATTGATTGAACAAAGAACAATAAACAGAGGAGATTAGAAATGCATTTTTGTAAATGGTAAGAACAATGCCTAGCCTTGTTGCTAATTGTTCCTTTTTTTCCTAAAATAGGTTTTTCCAATGAGTCATCCGGAGCTGGCCCTAAGCTAACGAACCCAATGAAGTGTACACTTCGAAAACACAAGCCCAACCGGAAACCTAGAACACCCTTCACCACACAACAACTTGTGGCTTTAGAAAAGAAGTTCCGAGAAAAACAGTATTTGTCCATTGCGGAAAGAGCCGAGTTTTCATCTTCACTGAATCTCACTGAAACACAGGTAATTTGATGCTTTAATTTTGGAAACGCTAGTGTATAACGTGGCGCAGAATCGTTTATAGTTTTAAAATTCGACACGTCAATTATTTGCACCAATTTATTATTTTTGACCTAAGAAACCCTTCTTAGCTGAAAGTTTATTCGGAGCTATGAATAATTAAAATTGGAAAATGAGTATTTTCACAAAGGAAATTGGCAGGGTAGTGATTATCTATTATGCTTAGCTTAAACTGTCAGGTTCGCTTCTAGAATTTGCCTAAAGTGTACGGATGGTGACAATAGGATAATTGTAGGCTCCTTGGAACGAAGTTGTTTCTTAGTTTTATAATTATTATTTCTACTTAAGATTAACCCAGTATGTCTCCAGGAGGTTAATTACTGTATTCCAGCACCACGCCTCGTTTATGGGCTCGTTAACGCTGAACACTGTCTTGGCTTTATTTAAAGTATAATAGCTCCTTATATAATAGGCAATGGATTTTACAATTTGCGTGTCAAAATAGCCTATTGTCCCGTGCTCCGCGTGATCAAAATATAAATAGAAATTAAATATATGGTATTTAAACCGTTTATTGACATTTAGCTAATATTTTTTCTTTGCATTGTGTTACAGGTGAAAATCTGGTTCCAAAACCGACGAGCCAAAGCAAAGCGACTCCAAGAAGCAGAAATTGAAAAATTGAAAATGGCGACACGACCTCATTTAGCTGCTGCATTTGCTGCAGCGGCTGCCGCAGCCAATTTCAACACGCTCCTACAAAATAGTGCTCAACTCTTTGCATCATCTCACTAAATCGTGTAACGACGTCGAATCACTCCTGTACATTGCAATACGTACATATCATTATACCAATAAGGGTTCCAGATGAATTTTTTTATTTTCCTTTTGTATTTATTTCCTGACTGCTTAAGCATGGGAACTTCTTATCACGCGAGTCCATGTCGATAATGTGCAGCTATTTCATTTTAAATATTCATAAGGCCACTACAAAATGTTACCATGAAACCCATGGACTGCCCACATAGGCAATCCTGTAATGTCGTGTATCATTATTCAGCCATATTTTATGTCAACACAATATAGTTCTCCGAACTGTTTACCATATGAAGTAGTGTAAATTGTTAGTGTAATATTTAATAAGAAACAAATTAAAGTGTTGTTCCAAGATAAGATAAGCATTATTGTTAGAAATATAATTAGGCGCTCGTTTATTTAAGTTCTGATTGTCCCATAAGCCTGACAATCCCTCTCTGTTTATGTTGTGATATTTAATTTGTGATGTTTTCAATATTTGCTTTTCTTTTTTCATTTTATAAATTATTATAGTATAAGGCATGCCTAGCATCAGTTAAGCTAAATATTTACTTATGGTTCAGCCATTGACTTGACTGGTAGAAATAGAGCCAAACCCAGAAATAAAAAAAACACGAATGCAATAAAAAAAAATATAATTACGTGCCAATAATAACAAAGTGTTCTTATTAGTTATTTTCCAGATGCTCATTTAATACGCAAATTAATTCCTGTTGCTCTACAAAATCTATAGACTATCTGGAACGCAAATAAATAGATCTTGACGCGCGATTAGGGTACAAAATAGCGTCTTCATCATACAAATTCGTAGGAAATCCTGCACATTTCTGGCCAGACGGAACCTAATTTATTTAATGAAGCGCTGATTGATTGACAGTTCCAATATTTGTTTCTAGAGACAAATGTAAATAACATGAGACACAAGTTATAGGATACAATTTTGAAATTGTGACAAGCTGCAATTAAGCAGGCAATCATAGTAAAGTACGTCTATTCGAAAGAACATATTGACTTTAGCAAGGAAGCGGGTGCTCAGTTATGGTTAATGTGAAAAACAGCGTTGACGAATTTAGGAGCAAAATAGGTACCAAGAGCCAAAAGCTGAGGCAGTTGTTTCTAAACGCCATAATTTGCACTTTTAATATTTTTTATGAACCATTCGTCAGTTGTTTTTTTAAACTTTACCGCCTGCATATTTGTTGAGAATTTCTATATTGCCATTCGGTATAATCTGCCATTCTGCCTATTTTCCCCGATTTTTTTCTCCATGGATTGAAAGCATATTTTCTTAAGCACAAAATTTTCTTGAACGTAATTTCAACTTGACGTGATTTAGGTTACCTACTTTAACTTACATTAGATTAAGTACGAAGCTCCTGAGAAGCATATTTCCAATAGGTAAAAATAATACATAATTATAGGAAATTTAAACTTTAAAAATGTTTTATTAAAATGCATCAGCATAACAAATAATCACCGGGTACTTAGTTAACCAAAACAAATTAAGTGAACCAAAATGCCTGAGAAATGCCCAATTCGTCCTGCTAGCCTAGATATTAGTTACCTAAGTTTTAATTGGTTATGTTTTCAGTAGTATTTCGCCTACTTAAGTGCTCATGTGAATGTGAAAGCTGTTTTGCCAATTGTCAACACTGTCATAATAATTGAGTAGGTAAAATTATGACAGTGGAAAAACGGTAATTCTCTATAGTAAGCATAAAATGGGTATACTCTAGTCTAGTAGTTAAGACTATGTGCAATTTTGACTCAGGCCAATGTACCAATTTGAGCTTCCAAATACCTTAAACTAATAACCTAGAACGAAACAACCCGGTCATCGTTAGCTGTATTTTGTTAAACAACGCTTCAATCCATCCGTTGAAAATACAAATTAAAAATATACAAGTTAGAAAACAAAAGCAATAAATTGGGATTCTAGTTTACACTTTATTTATGTGAGTGTTATTGATTATTAGTTTTCTTGCGACAACGAGAAATTGGTTGAATTTTTAATAGTCAAATTTGGATAGGAACGGATTAGGAACTCAATTAAACTGAAACCAATTTGAGATGTGACTACTAAATCGTGTCAATTTCGGCTGAGTCAACACTGGCAGTGGAATTTTATGGCGATGAGTGGAATTTTCTGAGCAATTAATTATTCCTCTTGGATTTTTATTCCTGGTTTTAATTAAGAGTGTCCAAACGTAATCTTAACTACTCTGGAAGACCCCGGGGTGCAACTAGGAACAAAATGGAATAATAAATATCTACTAATATTTTCCAGTGGGTTTTCTGTCGATTAGGCTGGAATTGGACTCATTTATTGAGCAAGGTTTTACCGGAGTTGAGTTTTAAATAATTCAATTCTCTCATTCTCACAATCAGTTTTCACAATATTACATATTTTTGGTCTGAAATTATTTATGGAACAAATAGCAGAGTGAAACTTTTAATTTACGCCGCAAACCCATTTCCTCATACATCAGTATCAACACTTTAATCGCATGTTAGGTGGGTCAACGGGGTCTAGTTAAATTTTAAAACTGGCTAGGCATTGCTGGAGCTGTCAGCACTACAGGACTCACTGCAGCGCATAACCCAAATTAATTAACACAAATCCAATCATCATAGTGAAAACTTAATATAGATAACACTCCAGTTTCAATTGATATTGATTCTGTTTTTTTTTACATTTATCTGCTGTGCATTATCATATTGAAGAATTTGACCATAAAAATACGTATTAGAGCTTTGTAAACATCTAAATAAGTCAAAATGTTAGAATCACCATTTCGGAAATTTCCAAACTGAATATCAAATCCAAATCTTTATGTTTTACAGGGTTTAATTTTGAGGTTTTGTGCCGAATTATATGTAAAAGGGTGAGCATCAAGAATTAGGATCCAAGAGTAAACATGAAATGAATTTCTCTGCTTGAAAAGAACTACTTTTTTAAAATTTGAAACTGCTAATTTTATTAGAAGGTCTTTTTATTGGCAGGTCACTTATTCGCGCTAAGTAAGTTAATGAAAAATAGATGTTAATCAAATCAGCCTACGCGCCTTCGATTGATGAAACACTTAACACGCGCATGTATGTACCTACTCATAATTAAATCAACATGCTGCAAGTATTTACAGGTGAACCTTACCGATTCTAGGGCCTGAAAGCCATTTTAGCGTACTAGGCATTTAATAAACTTGCAACAAGAGAAGAGTAATTCGTGTGATTTATGATGTGTCCATCTCTCCAGTTTGTAGCGGGTCCTAGAAGTTGCCCGGCATACATTAACAAAAGCTGTAGTTCTAAGTTCAGTATATGCATGGGAAACGCATTTTCACAATTTTAGGTAGGATTTTACACGCCCAAAACTCTGAATTGATAATTGTAAGTTTTCATATAAACTTTAAATGTACCCTATAAAGTTAATTGAAATAGAATTATTGAAGTTTAAATATTTTAAAAATTACTTTGCCCAAATTCATCGCCTAACCAGATCACTACCGGCCTGATTTGACATATTTAATTTTCAATTTTTTTTTAAATCTTGTGATATCTAGGGAATCTTAGGTTAGCATGCGTTTGACTCATAATTGGGTACTCTCGTAAACGGTTAAAATTTATATAGTAAAATTGTAACTGGAGGTACAGTGAGCTATGTCAATTCCGCAAGCGGAGTCTCCATAGCTAAATCCGAGCGTACAAAGTAACAGACATTTGAGCTGAATTGAATGAAGACGTTCTCGTGATTCACAATTTGAAGGAAATGAATGCTTGAACCCTTTGAAATGATTACTTTGCAATTGCCTGGTGAGTCTGTGAATTGGATGATAGAAGAGCTAAATAGTTGTGATTGAGACGTGAAGGAGGACAAAAGCGAGGTGTTCAAATGAACTATTGATTTCTATTCAAGCGCCGGAGTCGGAGGGGAAGAAGATGCGGATGAAAATGAATTGAGAGCTGAGAGCCAGAGGATTGCCAAGAGATCCACCCTCTGCCCCCTCCCCCTCCCACTACTGACTCCAGAACCCACTCTAATAAATACACCCATAAAGTGGAATATAATAGAGACGTTAATGACTCTGCGGTCAATATGACACGAAACACGCATTCAGCCCAGGCCTCACTCAGTCATGGACGCAGGAATGGCCATAGGACGCCACCGAGAAAAGAAAAGATAAGCTCAGTCGAGAAAAAAAATTCTTGTCTAATTGAGAATCAATGGACTTCCCATTAGCTAACTTCAATGGAAGACCATTTAGAGAAAAATGAAAGAATGCTTTTCTTCACTCGGAAATCATATCTCACTCGTCTTCGTCAAGAAAACGCTCTTTCTCCTTTTCCCCTTTCAATTCTTCGCCAACTGGGCTGAGCATCGTTTTCATGGCTGAATTCACACTACCGGTAGTTCATTTAAACCGAAATTATAGCACATGTTGTTGAAGTCTATAGATACCTGTATTATTCTACAGAAAGTATTGCGCGTTTTAAAAATTGCATATAAATAGGTAAAAATTGGTACAACCGTTAAATATGGTTTCTATTTTCAACGAAAATTTTTGACGCATTCGCTCAAGCTTGGCAATGATAATAAACGCT
>VNWX01002776.1:0-11405 GCA_009869905.1 Ceratophysella communis | reverse complement strand
TTTCTTATTATTACGACTTTGCCCTTTATTCATAATGATAATAAACCTCATGGAATTAGACATTTGCTTAGTGGTTTCCTTCTTCTCTAAACAATTTACCGATTTGGAACACGAGCGGAATTCTTATGGATTTATTCATTTGTTTAGTGCTATCTGCTATCTCAACCTGCAGGGCTGTTTGTGGAAAAGCAACTTTCACCCCAAGGGCGGTGCATTGAGTGTATTTGTCTGTTACCGTAGTTTCAACTTTCGCCAAGTACTTCAACGTTCCTATAATACTTTATAACCTATCAGTGCGGCATGCTAATTACGATTGCCATTGTTCACCTCTCAACCTTTATGTACCTACCATTGAATATTCAGTAGTCACTAGTCACCTACAACATTAAATAGACTTCTCTTCTCCTTTTCCCCAGAATACCTGGTTAACAAATACACCCACGCAAAACCAACTATTCTAGCTCATCACTAATTCAGTTGAAAGGCATGTTTAGCGTTTCAGTGACCTAGTTGTCAAACCCGAAGTTGTAGTACCTACTATACTTTTGCGAATATAGATGTAACCCTTCGTTCCTAGTAGTATGCGTAACGATTAGATATGATCAGGTATGTGGTATGCTCATGTGCACCTTTATGACGTGCTTAGTGTATTTCAGCAATACATTCTTCACTAAGTCCATACATAAGCAGGCCTAATCAATTGATATGAGAAGTGTGAAGTTAGATGACCAATTCTTCGTGAATCGTGGCGTTTGGATCCCCCAATCTAATAATACATGTTTGCATTGCAAATTCGCGCGGCAGAATGTACACGCCCCATCTAAATAGTTTGACCTTTTCTAGCTGAACTTAAAGTAGGTTTGTATCATTATTACGCCTTGTTTCCCCTTTCACGAACCTGTATATATAGTGAATGAACGCGTTTGAAATCTCCATGATAAATACAATCAGAACAATAAACCCGATTTTGGTCAACCAAAAGAAACAATTTCCATTGCCTTCAAAAATATGAAAAAAAAAATCAAAACTACGAGACATATCATTAATTTAAATATTGCATGCATGGTGAATGAGTTAGTGTGAGGAAATGTTATGAATCACGAACCCCAACTTAAAAATCTAATGTGCTAGCTAGAATACAGAATCCTTTCTTTTTACTGTGTAACATTTTCATAAGATAAGCGATAATCTATAAGTTATATATTAAATTCAAATGGTAGCTGAGTGTCCAGTGGTATTTTGTTTCATATTTACATTGTAAATAGACAGTACTTTCACACTAAAAGCCGTTTACCGCAATAAGACCCATATTCCCTTTTCCCATCGTCGACGTTGTATGTATTTGTATTAATTACATAACAGGCTAATTTGACGATTTACTGTAATTTTGACTCAAGAGATTATTAATTATTATTCTTATCGTACTGTAACATCTTTAAATGTGATGTGATGATGAACTAATTACATGATGATATTGACGTGGTATGTCCATTTCACGTAGATAAAATATACTTCTTGTTAATAAACCTGACAAAATTCCGAATTAATTTTTTACGGTTACGCTTTACGCTGTACTTGAGGTATTTCTTCACGGGACTCATCAATTCTGACTACTTAACTTTATTTCAGGTCAGGAGGTTTAATTGCAGATGTTAATGAATGTATTGATGTGACAAACATTGCAAAATCTGATAAAAATAATGCTACTGATCCAGTTTATAAGCTCTTTTTGGTTCCAGTCGCGAGGCCTTCAAAGTCTCATACTGAAGTAAATAGAATCGAGTTTAATGAACGCCGACTCGAAACTCGAGGAAAACTGTCTCCAGATACTGATAATAGAAAGCTATTCAGCAAATTAGCCACAAATTCTGGGTTTGGATTTTTGTTAGTGTTAATATTTTTCAATAATTGTTTTATAATTACATTTTAAAAAGTAATAGCGCTGGTTAACTGCTAATAGCGGCTCATAATAAAAGCTTGCAGTCCGAAAGTGTGTATTTGGTTGGCCGACCGTCTTCCTATTTAATTTGGACTCTAACCTGACGCATATAATTGACAGTAACCGGTAGAGTGTAAAAAGCTTTGCAGAAATTGGAAATTGCAGGAAAGTGTATGGACTGAGCTTCCAGGGAACTTCTGCCAATTTGTCATTATTGATCGAGGCTGGAAAGAAGTCCAGAGCAGACGGAAGATAAACTCGTATAGCTCTCCTTTTCTGAGCTAGAATGCCGGCCACTCCACTTCCTCCTGAATGTATTACGTGTACACTTGACACGGCTTAGAAGCAGATGAACTCTCTCTTTTCTCCGCTCGCCGCGGCTTGATCCATGATCTTCCCAATAATCTCTGGACTCAAACACTCTCCTGTGCTGTCCGCCTCCCAGCAGAAGCCCCAACGCCTCCACTCAAGATCAGACCAGGATTCCTGCCTCGTCCACCCAAACTTAATCATGAACTGGAAGAAAGTGCCATCGGCTCAATTAGAATTTCATTCCACTATATATTATCTCTCCTTCCTGTCACGCCTCTCGTACTAGGCTGCCAACGAAATTCTTTTTCTGGACTATAGCTCCGCTAAATGCAATGGAGGGTAGACGTGACGTACAGTTTCGCCAAACCTAATAAAGACTAAACGTTGAGCATAAGTACATTAGTACAGCAGATATGTTGTGTTTTAAGAAAATATTTAAATTCTGCAGTATTATTTGTACATCACAAATCACAATCTGCGTGATATTCTGAATAGTTCATCCTAGACTAGAAGCAAAACACGCGTTTACAAACTGGGAACACCAAACATGAAATAAGTCCGCTTGAATGCAATAATTGGATTGAGCACTGAAAGTTGCACAATTTACGTACAGTTCACCGCGTCATGTCACGTCAAATTTCCGGCAAAGCCCCTATTGGTAACAAATTTAACGAAGGCTTTCGATATTCACGCTATTAAGCACAAACTTCTTTTATGCCGACTAGTTTAAAGTTTCAGTAATTCGTGTCAACGTTTACTTGAGCTTTTTAAATTGTCACGTTGTTAGCAGCTTGCAACTATATCGGGATCGGGAAAATGAAATGGAATACAAATGAGAAAACCCCGTACTCGAGAAATGCGGAACTGTGTCAATCAATCACTTAGAAAACATGCGTTAATTTCATGCCACAAGCCTGTCTAGCACACTTCACACGCTTTTGAAAAATTTAGAATTGATTGACACACTCGAGCCGCCTGCTTGGCAGACTCGTTTACTTGAGCTTTTTAAATTGTCTCGTTAGCAGCTTGCTTCGTGGAACCATATCGGGATCGGGAAAATGAAATGGAATACAAATGAGAGAACCCCGTACTGGAGCAATGCGGAACTGTGTCAATCAATCACTTAGAAAACATGCGTTAATTTCATGCCACAAGCCTGTCTAGTACACTTCACACGCTTTTGAAAAATTTAGAATTGATTGACACACTCGAGCCGCTTGCCTGGCAGACGCTTCGCTAGCTTCGTCTCAAGGAAAGGAAGTTACTACAGCCTCTTCAATCTGCTATTCCCATGGGAAATCAATGCGGAGAGAAGAAAACGTAATAGGTAATCGGTTGATTTACTATAAAATCTCTAGCACACTTTTCACATCTACTTCTTAATTTACTGGAAATGTCAGTTACTTTGTGTAAGTTTTTAGATTTTTCTTTTAAAGCTAAAACTGGCTACATTGCCAAACTACATTTTGCATTTAATTTTCATGTGCGTCATCTCATTAAAATTCTAAACTTTTAAAGACCCGGTTTTTGAGCCCTACAATATACAGCGAACATTAGTAAGCATAACTTAATGCAAAATAGTGACGTATCTTTAACTAATTATTAAAGCAAGTACGCGCCGTTTTACTAGTTTTCTAGCTTGTGCAGTATTTTAGGGATAAAAGCTTCGGGCAAAGCTGGGATCTCACTTTTTCGATTGGATAAACCAATCCGGAATGATTTTTCTTTTAAAGCTAATACTAAGGTTCCATTGCCGAACTTCATTTTGGATTTAATGTTCATGTGCGTCATCTCATTAAAATTTAAACTTTTAAAGACCCGGTTTTTGAGCCCTACAGTATACAGCGAACATTAGCAAGCATAACTTAATGTAAAATAGTGACGTATCTTTAACTACGCATAATTATTAAAGCAAGTACGCGCCGTTTCCCTAGTTTTCTAGCATTGGCCGTATTTTAGGGATAAAAGCTTCGGGCAAAGCTGGGATCTCACTTTTTTCGATTGGATAAACGAATCCGGAATTTCTTAGGATTATTTATTTGAACCAATCGATATAACGTGTACCACTTGGCATTGCTAAGTGATTTAATTTTAAAATTCTGATTGGGAATCGAGGAGATGTACGTAGCTACCGAGAGCAAGGATCTTCTCTAAATCTACATAAATATTTCGCTGAACTAAGAGGCTTCAGCTTGGAGATGCTTTGCTACGCCGCTGGCAGCGTGGTTTTGGGTTTATCCAATTTTCATCCTATTTTTGCTGATTTAATATTTATCAACTAACCAGTTGGAAAACATCTTAAAATATCAAGTTTCTTATCTTGTTAAAAGGAAATGCATGTCTAGTTTTTGGTTCCTTGGAAAGAAGAAAGTACTAGCAAGAGAAAATCCCGAGATCTCGCCTGCTCCAGTTCCATCTCACACATCACAAATTGACATCGAGCTCGGGTTTCGCTCTCCAAATGCCTAGAAATGTTGTTTCCATTTCATTTCATTTTATAGGCCGTTTCCCGTGGCACAGATACGTTCCACATCGAGCTCTCGCTCCCACTTTAGAGCATAAATATGCTTTACGTTTCTGTACTCGAAATATCAGCATACCAAGATGTTATTTCTCCTGATCCCATATTATGCGGTTTCTCGACTTTCCATTCCACCACATGACTTATTCACAAGATACATATATTTCTCACATACGCGGCCCACATGTTGAACCACGGTGTCTTAGACATATCTGGAAAATTTAGTTACATGCATCTTCCATGATTAACAGTGAAGCCTGTTAAACCCCTAATACACAGATACTAATTGTAATGGTAATACAGAGATTTCAATCGAGCAAATGCTAAGCAACACCAATTCCGAGCAATCTGCTCAACAACGCGATGGAGTCGCCACTTTTCTGCACGACGAAGAGACTATAGTTGATGTCGATATGTCCTTGTCACACTCGGGGTGAATTCACCCAGAGGGATTTCATCAAGTGATTCATCTCGCTCTGCGTTCGAAACCTGTAACAAGTCTCACTTTATCTGACAGAGTTGTCGTGTCATTGCCATTGAGCTTCTTCGCGAACCGAATTTTTTAGTGGTCACCCTACGTAAATTGAGACTTCTTATTGGTAGATTCATCTATTCATAGGCCTAAACTGTTGTTTACTGATATATTTTCATTTTCCAACTTTATCTGAGCATGTCGAAGTTATACCTCCGTTCAAAAAAAAGATCGGCTTACTTGGATGGAGCTTCCCAAAGCTGATCCAATCAATAACTGATGCCATAAGTATGTAACAAATACATATAAGCTCGAATTCAGCCAATAGTACCTAGTTTTTAAAGAGAACTTATGGTTATATTTTAAAGTGAAATATTTTCCAAACCTGTAATCAGCTCAAGTCCGTTCGAATAAAAAGCTAAGTGCTTTGTAAGATGTAAGTCGTGCTTATATCTATTTTTACGAGCCCCGGAAGTGGACTACAGCCACAGGCAGCTTTCATGAGAGGGAGAATCTATGTGGTCAGCAGCAGCTGTTAAAATTCTCTCAATTCGTTGGAGGCTGAATTTATAGAAAGACTTTCACTTTCTGTCCAAAGCGTCTTTAGCTCTGGGGTTTCAATTCTAAAAGAGAGTTTTTGAAGACTTCTTCGCCATTCGCCGCTGCTATAAGCAACGGTTCGTACCCCGCGTTTGGGGTCCCTTTGGGGTTCACGCAGTCCGCAACGCAATATGTATGATAGAATACGCTTCTGTACTTTATTATCTCAAGAATTATCTGATGTAGCTAATGTCAAATTGTCAAGTAGGACCTAAACGACGACCAGCATTTCGTTTTCGGATTTTAAGCAAAATAAATCAATACACGTGTAACCAGATCCGTCGCCATATTGTGCTTCTGCAGCAAAACAGACTGTCCAACTTCCGTCCAAATGAGCAATAATTAAGGTCAATAAAGCTTCTAGCAGGTAGTCGCACATTCTCCGCTCGCTTTACCGTGCTAAGTTTTCGCGAATAAACCAACCATGCTGCATTTCCATGCCTTATGCTCCGTCCTAGTTGACGGTAATTCTCTAGTCATCCCACTAATAAGTACGAAGCTCATTTTACATTTATTTCTGGTTTGCTGCCTTTTATGCTTTAGCGTTGGCTTGATGGTGTTTTATCCCGAGCATCCGTTTCATGGAAGTAGATGTACGCGGTAGTCAAGTGTAAGTCTGCATGAAATATTCAAAAGGTTCGTCAAGAGACGAGTGAGGCGGAAGATGATTTTTGGAGCTTGTCTATACAGACTTTTCCATGTAGCGGACTGTGGAATAATTTAAAATTGTTTCATGATAACTAATAGCTTGAGCCTTCAGATCCTTCCGTAATATTTTCCCAGTGGGATTTCTTGGGATCATTTCAGCGAAATGAACTCTTTCCTTTCTAAGCTGTTAGTAAGAATCCAGTCTATCCTCCAGATAGTCATGAATCTCAAGCTCTGCAGCAATGCCCGAGTTCTTTAAAACGATAAAAGCTCTTGGAGCTTCTCTAGCGGCCTCATCTGGAATTCCAATTACTGCCACGTCCTCGATGGCCGCATGTTCTCTTCCGGACTTCTTCTACCGCAGACACAGCTACCTGTCAGTCAAATAGAAAATCTTGAGGTACACCCCAAGGCATACCTTCATTTCTCTATTGTAGAGCGTGGCAGCTCTAGACAAGCTTCCTACCAAGCTACACACTGATTTTCTAATAGGGTTCATAAAAGGCGTAACTCAATATTTCCAAACTTTTGGAAAGAGATTCCTTTGCTTCCCAGAAATTCAAAAATTTCAATAATCAATACATGCGGAGAAAACGTAGTTTGAGGAAAATACGGACTGATCGATGAAAAAATATGTAAAGACCCCAATCTTATTACAATCGTTGCAAAAATGATGCCAGAGTTCAGGAACTTTTCCGTGCGTAGTCACATAGAAATATTATGTATCAAGTTTTAAAGGGTGTGAAGAGGGAAAGTAAACTTTCTGCCTTTGCGTCAACACTCGTGTCACAGAATACTAAAGTCAAAGATGAGGCCATTCAGCCTTGTGAAAAAGGGTGAGGAAAAAAGTTGAACTGATAAAGTAACCATTCAGCCGAGAAAACGAGAGAGGGAATAAAAATCCTTGCTTGAGAATTAACTTATAACACAGCGACTCTGTGGAGTTTCAATGTAACGTACAATATATTCGTACTTTGCCGTCTTTAGGCGCTCAACTATAGTTCCGCATTAGTAATTGAGCCATTCCGTTGCGGAGCCCTACACTGTAGAAATAAACGAGCCGAGTAGGCTCCACCAATGTCCCACTACTAATTAATGAATTTTTACGGCCGCACACCAGCAAGGGCCTTGGGTGAGCCGAGGTGAGCTCCACGGTAATTGGATCATTTAGTAACTTACCTGGAATCCTTAACTTTGATGAGTTTCTTAATATGATCCACAATGGATCTGCCTGGACTAGCTCTAACAAGTAAAAGCGAAAACACTCAACCAATGGACTCTCTAGTAGATTTCCTACTAACCTAGCATTACTCTAGTCGAGAGAAAACGGACTGCAGATATATTGTACGCAAGTAACCATATAGAGTCTAGGAAAGCCTGGATAGTAATTAACTTGCGGGCTTTCGCCCACTTCCAGATTGACTTTTCGTACATTGAACAGAGTGGGTAATGTACCTGTCTCAAATTTCTTTCGTATTGATCCATCCGTTGTCCATACTAGTAAGCCAGATGCGCTTCCATAAAGAGTATCATCTATTGAAACAACGAATGCTTTTAGTACGTGGCCTCGTACACCACCCTGTTTTGAGTTTAGCTTAAGTGCAATGCTAAATCGTCCAGCTCTTACATCCCCGCACAAATCCTCTTTATATTGTAATTCCATAACGAGATTTCGGTAAACACGGACTAGATACATTTATGGACCCAGTTTCGGTTTTAGGGCGTCAGATTCCAGGCCCAACTGGTAAAGAAATGTGGTGATATAAATAGTTTAGCGAGTGAATTATGAGCACGGTCGGCCCAAAAACCCAGCAACTCTGATGACACGAAGCCACGAAAGTAAGTATTACCTGTGGTCCACAACAATAAACTTTTCCTGTTTTGTTGGGCCCCAGAGATTCACTTGTTTCCGTATCTACGAGCAGAGTAAGGCCGTAGTCATTGGAACGGGCGTTCTGCACGAACCCAATTTTTTCTGAGCCTAGGATTTTCTGAGCATCGAGATGACAGGTGAAGCCTCCGTCAAGCCATGACCCTCTTGATACTTCTGTTCATCCAGCCTCATGCAATCCAATAACTTTTCGATTAAGACACGCCCACCTTCTTCTTTCCTCATAAACCACAGATCGTAGAGTGAACTTTTTTTTCACCACCCTCCTGTTCTGTTCTTAGCCTGGGTGTCACGCCATGATTCTGTAGCAGCAGTTCATTCAAAGGTGTTCAATTTCTTTGTGGGAATATGGCTCGAAAGAAAATCAATATCCACCAAATACAAACCCGTATGATATTTGAAGCTGAAAACCCATGGAATTCATGATATCCGTTGTGACAACTGTACCGTAGTTCTTTACCTTCTGGTCTATGAGTGTCTGAGCCTAAGTGCTTGTTTCAAAGTTGGGTTTGGGAAGGCAAACAATCTTGACTCCAGAGGAGAAAGTCCAGACCTGAGAGACACACGGGAGAGAGAACGCGGAGATGACGAGGAGAAAGTTCCAAGCTGTCCCCTGTCAAATTGAATCATGATCCAAAAAATTCAATTTCACAAACTCCGTTTTGTAAAAATATAATCCAGAGCCGGAGTATAGACGGGAGCGTGTAAAAGTAAGCTTGGGGAGCTGAGACAAGGTGATTTTTACTCCACATTTGTTTGCTTAAGTAGGAAGGAAGAGAGCCTATGGCCACTGACTCGGCTGCAATAAGTTAACAATAATGTTATTCTTTGAGGAGGAGTGAAAACAGGAGAAAGGCAAACATTGTATAATAATACATCTCGGCTCGAGCCTTGGAAGAAGGCCGTAGGTAGCGTGAAAGGACAACTACAACAATATTTCATTTTGATATGTGGGATCCTGGAGGGGTGTCAACTCTGGGACAAATATACATATGTATTTTGTGTGCACAACGGCTTTCTCTTTTTCAACATGAATCACAAAGTCAAGTAATGGTTTTCCCGGGAATTATTGTGCAGCTTCTGCTCAGCCTCGACATTTTTGCTTGCCTAACCAAATCCACCTACTCACTGTCGCACTAATGATAAAATACAAGTTTCATTGTTCACTCATGCACAATGTACAGGCTCAGTCCACAAATGTGACTTTCTCCACACCACCACAATGAATACATGCTTGTCGGGGTTTGACTTGAAAACCATGTGCAGAGAAATACGGAAATCAGTCAGTACGACGCATTCATTCCAAACCTCAATACCTATGTTGTCTTTAAACAGAATATATCTTCTCTTCTACGTAGGCGTGTTTCAAAATGCAGCTAATGAAAACCGTGACACAGATAGCTACTTAACTGATTCTCATTTTCATTTCCGGATGATACACTCATACATGAAGTCTGTAATTTTGAAACTGACAACGACCAATGTAATACATGTTAGAATTCATGGTTTAGGAGGATTGCTCATACATTTCCTGTTGTTCTGCTCGAAGCAGGAAGTGAACTTTCGGGCTTACTTTCAGTTCAGAGGTCATGCTCGGGCTTTTGAAATATGTAGCAAATCTTTTTCTGGCATTCTTCTACCCTATTATTTCACCAAGTCAATTTTCATGGTTTAGGAGGATTGCTCATACATTTCCTGTTGTTCTGCTCGAAGCAGGAAGTGAACTTTCGGGCCTACTTTCAGTTCAGAGGTCATGCTCGGGGCTTCGAAATATGTAGCAAATCTTTTTCTGGCATTCTTCTACCCTATTATTTCACCAAGTCAATTTCAAATGCTGAATAATTGAATTTAATTCTTCATACTATTTGATAGAAACTATTTAGTTTAGGGGTTTTAGAGCACTTCATGATTAGCGTTAGCTGACAGGATAAACGTTGACAAAAATTGGTATCAACAAATGGTTGTCAAATATTATATAAAAATTGATTAGCAAAACGTCTCGTTGTCCAAACCTTGCTACTTGCTTTGAATTTTTCAGATTGGGACCAAAATTCCTATCGAGCACTGCTCCTACGTTCGTTTACTTCTAGAAGCCCACTGCAAAATTAAGATGGCTAGAAAATTGGGGATTGGAGGCCGATGGTAAGATAAGGTGTGCCAGATTAATCTATACAGTCATGCAAGTGAGAGAAAGAAATCTCGCCACTTGACTTGATTGCTTTTGAACTAGCCTAATACCCTTATGCCGAGCTGGTGCTCCGTCTTCGTTAGCGGGTGTTGTTGAGGAGGGACAGAGGTTGGGTTTGACACGCTGACACACATTCTGTCACAGCTCCAATACCTAGGAAACACCCCGATCCATTCCATCGACCGTGCCCTCAGTAAATTCCCGGATATCACCCCGTCTCACTGCCATTGCCATTATTGAGAAAGCTGTTTTATGTTGGGTAGGTACCGGCACGTAAACGCTGTCGTTGCGTTGACGAGAGAAAGAAGGCCTGCCCAAGAGCCAACTTACAGAGAATGAATGTGGACCCAATACATGGAACATGGAAATCAAGTTGTACGCGCTGGTGGTGTACGGTGTGTGAATACTATCTGACAATAACGTGAAGACAAACTACAAGTCCAGGCTTGGACAGAGTTTCCTTGTGCTAGTGAGTTTATTGGCGTCTCAGAAAGAAGTGAGAAGAATAGTTTAGACTGGTCAAGAAATGATAGAAGAGTGATGGTCAGTTGAGGGTATGAGCCGTATTTATAGGCGAACATTGAGGGAAATGAAGGTAGAATGACGCACGTAGAACGAAGGAATTCTAATCATATCAGCATATTACAGGTTAAATGAACCCAAAGTCAGGGCATTGTACGAACTAATTAGTCAATAAGTAAAATGAGGTAAAATTAGATAATTGGTACATTCTACAGAGTTCAACGACTGAACACAAGTATTAGGTGGAATGAGAGGTTGAGGAACTATAACACCCGGGAATGGGCTTCTATGCCCTCACGAATGCGTCAGTCC
>VNWX01002775.1:0-11405 GCA_009869905.1 Ceratophysella communis | reverse complement strand
ATATAGGCCTTCTACATAGTTCTACGGCGGTTGTGAGTTACGATGCTTGCACATCTACTGATGTGGACGGACGGACGGACACCGGGGGCATCCCAGTAGACCTTCTGGTCTAAAAAGTACTGAAGGTTCTTTTCGAATCTTAAGCTAGGTATTGACTAGCGCTTTTTCAGATCTGAAAAGCGCCGCTGAAAAACACCGCGCGCCCACCTCGCTGAAATCGGCGGGAACTGAAAAACTCGGTCCGATTTCAGCGACTGATTTCACTCACGGTATTCAGCTTTGCATGATCGAAATTGTGACGTTGAGCTGAAACGGGATTTTGAAAAGGAGCGGAGCTAGCGGGAGAGTTTGAAATTTGTGTCGTTCGTTGTTCGTTTCGTCATGTTTCTTGTCAGTCGTTCTGTGAATCAACGTTTCTCATTTTTGTCACATAACACGATTTAATTATTTAACTTCTGGTCAGCCCAATAGTCGAGTTATTAGCAGACCTACTAAAAGCACTAGAAATGGACGCAGACGACGATATAATTATAATGGCTGGAGCTGCTTATTTGAAAATTCTTCAAGACAGAAAAAAGAAACGCCGCCCCAGAAAGATTTGGGTCAATCCATATCTTCAACAACGCTTCACGAAAGGAAGATTTGCTCTCGCGGTAAGCAAGAATCGCATGTTACACCTACATAAGATATTATAAATACAGAAATAAAAGCCAAGTACATGAAGGGTGAATAAAAAATCTAGAAATGAAATGTGCTAATTTTTTATTTCAGGTCCCAGATATGAGGAAGGTGCCTGCTTTGTTTAAAGAAAATTTTAGAATGACCCCGGACATTTTTGATGAACTGCTGGCGCTACTGGAACCGAAGCTACTGCCAGTTCTTAACACGAGACCTAACGATGGAATATAACCGGCCGAGCGGCTCTGTATTACACTCGAATTTGCAGCTTCCGGAATTCTTCAGCGTCATCTGGCATCAATTTATCGGGTCAGTAAACAGAGAATTGGACCCATAATTCAAGAAACCTGCAGTCACTTGGTCGCTGTGTTGGAGGAACTAGAAATGAACGAAATCACAGCTGAGTATTGGGTTGGCGTTGCCAATGAATTCCACCGGAGATGGAACTTCCCTCACTGTGCCGGGGCCGTTGACGGCAAGCACGCTGCAATTCTAGGACCAGGAAAGTCAGGCTCGCTTTTCTACAACTATAAGCAGTTCTTCAGTATTGTCTTGATGGCTGTGGCTGATGCAAAATACAGATTCCTCTATTATGACATCGGAGGCTACGGAAGCGAAGGTGATAGCACCGTCTTTCAAAACTGCTCATTCGGAATGTCCCTTCTGGAAAATAAACTTGACCTGCCAACTGATAAGCTCGTGAATGGAACACCGATGCCGTTTGTATTCGTAGCTGATGACGCGTTTCCACTTCATAAAAACATTATGAAGCCATTTAAGCCGCCAACAAAACAACAACATTTAGAACCAGAAGAAAGAATCTTTAATTACCGCCTCAGTCGTGCCCGTAGATGTGTGGAGAACGCGTTCGGCATTCTTTGTTCAAGATGGATTTGTCTCAAGCGGACACTGTTCGTGAAACCTGACCGTGCTCAAACTATTATTGCAGCTTGCTGTCTACTTCATAATTTCTTAATCGGTCATGGGAAAGATGATTACTGTCCAGCTGGATTTGACGATCACTACAATGATAACGGAGAGTTTGTTGAAGGAACCTGGAGAAAAAACATTCCCGATGACTCACTAATGTATACAGAGGTTACGAATCAATTCACTGGTAGACCAACTAAAACTGCGACCAAAATCCGAAATGATTTTAAGAATTACTTTAATTCTGAACAAGGCTCTGTGGAGTGGCAAAGAAGAGCGGTTTACCTGGAATAAACAACTGCTATAAAGTTTAACGAATTGTAGAATGTTGTAAAGAAATCATATACTTATAATATAGAATTGATGCTATACAAAATAAACTAAATTGGCTCGAGATGGACAATGACTTCAGGCTCGTGTTTCTTCTTTTCGGTGTGCACCATTTTATAGATTTCGAAGTTAAGGTCTTCTACCACGCTGCTGGGAAGGCCGCTTAGCATTCTGTCCAGATTACAGTAGAAAGAATAATTACGGGAAAATGTTAACGGATCTTTAGGCTCGATTGGACTGGCAGCGTTTGTCATCCGAAACTTCATAAATTGACTTAAGCTTTCAGCCAGTTTGTCCGCGGGGTCCATCTTCTTCGGTTTTTTAGCCAGTAAATATTAGAACACGTGAATTAATTCCACAATTTAGCAGTCAGAGGCTCGTCATAAACTTGGAACTCCTAACATACAAAATCATAATTTGACTTGGCGACGGCCTGTGGCTGTGAAATCTCTGTATGTTTTAAATTTGAAGTTCCAGGAGCGGATTCTTGAAAATCACCTATAACATCATCAACTTCGATTTCAAAACTTTCGTTCAGCACTGACAGTTGTTCTCTATCGAGCTTTGGCACCATTGAAGAAGTGGTGCTGCAATAAAAAAAGCTAGGATTTAAAGTTTATTTAAATAATTAAATGCATTATTCATAATTTAACCACCGTACCTGCGCTTAGGTTTAGCTTCAACCAAAAATTTGACACTGTCCCACAGTTCCCAGTTCTGTGCTTGCTCCGCCTCCTGTGCTGTGTAATTAAAATCATCGTCTTCAATCATTTCAGTTGGTGCTGGGTCACCGGACTTCCCTTGTTTTTTCTTACGTCCTGTTTGATAGCGTAAACCGTCCGTTATATTTTTCCATAACGCTCGACAGTCTGGTACTGTCGAAAGAAAATTTACAAACTAATTACCTCAATTAATTACTAATCTTCTGTTGCAAAGAAATGATCATTTCTGATCAGCATGTGTGTAGTTGTGTTGTGCCGTCGTTCTTTGTAACAGATAACAGAGAACGAAGACGCAGCACATTTACACACCTTGATTCTGATTCAAAAAATACATTCTATAACTCTTAGTTGTTGCTCTTACCGGATTTACCGAATTCCTCACTAATTTTTAGCCATGATCCATTGACAGCGTCTTGACGCGAGTGCAGAGGGTGCTCCAGCTTCCAAATATGTGGGTGGTCCTTGACAAGAGCAGCTAACGCCTTCTTTTGGTTCAGCTTTTGCTGACTTACTTGTCGCTGCTCAGATTTTGACAATTTTGGCCGCTGACCCACTGTTTTACCTTGATCCTTGACCTTTCCCATGGTATCAGATGTTCTAGGAGGCTGTCAAATGTTCTGACGGCGTGGCAGGTGACAATTTTTCAGGAGCAAGAGCGCCGTAACAAAATAACAAGTCACAACAACAGCCGACTTTGTATTTTTGTTCGAACAATTTGAATAGCTGCAGTAGTCGCGCCAAAATGACCGTTTTCCACTCGGTGGCGTTTTTCAGCGCTGAAAAAAAGGGGTATCGATTCAGCGCACGACCTCGCTGAAAAAGAATCGTTTTTCAGCTAGCTGAAAAAATCCGAGCTGAAAACCGACTGAGGTGAATACCGCAAAACTGAAAAAGCGTCGTTTTTAATCTTTGGCCGTTTTCAGCGCTGAAACGAGCAAGTCAATACCCAGCTTTTAGAGACGAAACTGACTGAGACGGAACAAACTACGTTTTTGTAACTAGCCGAGCCCCTCTTCTTGCATAGTAATGAGAAATTAAAAGGTAAAAAACCTGTTATTGCATCATGCTTGTCTTTGTCAAAGTCCAGAACCAGGATCTTGTCTATTTCTCCTTTGCGCTTTTTAGCTCTTGTGAAGGTTGGCGCTTCTCGACGACAACAAAGCTTTTATTCATGTCAAAGCTGAATGCCTCTGTTATTTGGATTTTACTGAAAAACATAGCCATTAGACGTCAATCAAAAAAAAATCCAATTATCTTTTGCAAATTTCGTAAAGAACAAAGTGGGAAGGCCACCTGGGGCTTAGCTGTATTGCTATTTTACATTTATGGGTAGGCTAGCAAGCCAAGCTCGGCTGGTATTTCCAATTCCTTCAATTTTATCGCAATCCTTGAACACCTGCTCATACGTTTGGGATACGTAATCAATTTATGCAAATTACCTTCTGTTTTTCTCATCTCTACCTGCAAAGAAGATTCTAGAAGAAAACGATTCTGACGATAAACGTTCTACCGCTCATTCCATGAAATTAATACCCGGTTTTTAAATTTTTTCCATTTAGCGTTCTTCTTTGATAAGCGATTTTTCTAGTATAACAAAAAAGGTCCCCGCTCCCCGTCCATCCATTCGCCTTCTACCACTGAACCGCAAAATGCCACGAGCATATATTTCAATATCTCCACCACTCCAAGGGTAATAAAGTGAAGAAGATGATGAAAATGGAGACTCTGATCCAATTCAGCATAGGGTTGTGCCCAAGCTTCCGTTCAAAGAGCTTTACAAGGTACGCTTAACTCAAGATGGCATGATAGTTTAGGGAGTAGAGTTCCCAATCTAGAAATAACAGTGCTGGGGTTCGAATCCCGAAACTATCACGCCATCTTTTTGTAAAAAAAACTAATGAATATACGATAATTATTGATTATTTTTTCTGATTACGTTTTTTAGTTTATTTGCGGATTTCCGGGCTGCCCTTTTACCTATCGCCGACACAATACAATGGAGATGCATGTAGAAAAGCAGCATAATTTTCAACACTGTGGCTATTCTTTTTTCAATTTGCGTCTTCATTTTTGTCCACGCCATGGCCAGAGAGGAGGGCATGTTGGCCCACCTGATATTCAATTACTGTATTTTATTTGATATGGCTTTCGCCCAATCAATTCGATTCAAGTATTACATATTTCTTAATTAATGCTTACAAAGAATTTAGAGATAATGAGTTGCTTATTCATACGATTTAAGAACTAGTTTCACAAATAGGTAGAAGTTATTGTAGAAGTCTACATGCTGCTTTTTGTTAGCTAAGTCCCAAAGAAAGTTAAGATAGCTATGCGGATCTGTGACAGTTGGAAGGGAGAGGCGTTGCCCTAGTGATACTACATTAGCACACTCATGTAGCGCGTGTCAAAGTGAAAGCTGATTGCCGCAAAATTTGCACATCTGCTCCTTCCAAAAGCCCAGATCAACGAGTCTACCTTTTGAGATTGATCCTGAATTTAATCTTAGCTGTGCTATTCATTGTACCATGTAAGTTGGTAATTTAAAATTGAGATATGGTGCAGATTGTCTTACAGGTTGTATTGACTTATAGTGGGGTATAAAAGATGAGTTTTTGATCAAGTTTACATCCTTAGACTGACAAAAAGAATTAAGAGCTTTAAGCAAATATTGTTCAGAGAAAATTGTTCTGTTTGCAGAGTTTGCTTCCCATAAATTATGAAAATTTAAGTCTTCTAGTAAACTCTCCAGTTGCAGGCACCAGCTGTAACGCCTTTCTGGGTCGGGGTTTGACGCTGAAACCAAACGGAGCTCATCGTACGCTGCTCTAAATAGCGAATTCTCGTTACTTTTTTAAATTCAGATCCAAAACAGATACGCTTACTTAAAAAAAAGAAATCGCATGTGTTGTTTCCTTTCTAATAAAATAACCCGGACAAGATCTCGGAAGCTGTAATACGCGCTTGAAAAACGATTGTTGTACGCGCTCTAGCTCAGCACAATGACTTAATGCCAAGATACTTGAGCTATACAGGGAGGTTGAGTGGACAATGGAGTGAAGGAGTTTATTGGTGGATTTGAGGGAGAATGTTTTATGCCGCTTTAGTGTTACAAGAACAGAGCTTGATGCTGCTACCCCCTTGTGTACTGCAGACGCTGCTTGGCATCCAAAGACAGCGGAAGATGAGAAAATGACACCGAGGTATTTGTACTGGTTCACAACTGATAACTCCTCGCCTCTCCATTCGAATTTTTCGTTTTTTGGGACGCGGCTGCTCCTTTGGAAAACCACAACTTGTGTCTTCCTTATGTTCGCTTTCAGGTACATGCTATTCAAAAAGTTTGAGGCGATTTTAATTTTTTCCTGAACAGCCTCCTTAGAGTGTGCCACGATGACTAAATCGTCTGCGTAAAGTAAAAAAATGGACGGATTTTCGGTTAAGCTTTAATCCTGGAAAAAAGCAGTTTGCAAATAGTGGAGTCAGTCCTCCTAGGAGTAGGTTGAAGATAGACAGGCTCGCCGATTCTTCATGAAGGACTCCTTAAAAAATTTTTATTTTTTCCGTCCGCCCATTTCTAGCTCGTACTCTTGCGAATGGTTGAGAATAGAGGTTCTGAAATACTCGAACAAATTTGTTTGATACTCCGATTTTAAGCAGTTGGCTCCACAGATTATGAATTGGCGAATCGAATGCCTGAGAGAGATCAGCAAAACACGCATAAAGTCGCTTGGCTTTCAGAAGCCTGGTTTGAACCAATGAGTTTAAAACAAAAATATGGTCAGTTGTCGATCGACCTTTCTGAAAACCGGCTTCAAATTCGGAGATCTTCTTGTGGTTTATTATCCAAGCGTCCAGCCGAGCGTTCATTATGGAGGTAAAAAGTTTTAACACAGTATTTAGCAACGATATTGGGCGGTAGTTGGATGGCACGTTCACTGGGCTGCTCTTATGTAGCGGGCAAATCAGCACTTCACCCCAGTCTGCTGGAACTTCTCCGGTATCAAATATTTTTTGAAAGAATTCGACGAGAATGTGACTTGATTGTGGGGAGAGTATCTTTCATATTTCGTTTGGAATTTTGTCTGGCCCAGGAGCTTTGCGGTTCTTTAACTTCTTCATTGCCATTCGGAAATTTCAAAAATATTGAACTCGGAGTCAAGTATATCGTCTGTGTTTGAGTATTCTTTGATGCATGGAGCCGGTAATGAAGGTTGGTTTGGGGGCTGGAAAACGGCGGTGAAGAGACGGTGCCATTCTTCAGGTGTGATTGAGTTTGTTCTTGCTGAAGCCTTGGGTTTCAGAGATTTGAATGCTTCCCAAAAATCATTGGAATTTTGTATGTTGTGGAGGCGAGATTCTATGCTTATTTTGTGTTTTTCTTCTTTCTCACTGCACACTTGCTTGTATTTCTTTTTGTTTTTGTTAAAAAGTTCTAAAGCAATCGAAGCTTCTATTGATTTTGAAGACGAATTACGACGAAGACGGATTTGGAAATGCGGATTTGTTACGGTTTAGTGTCAGTAAAATTGGGAAGTGTGAGGAATGAGTGAGGTTTAGAATTTCAAAGGACGAGACTTCAGGTTCAAAGGAGTGGGTATAAAGGCACAAGTCAATGACGCTGGTACCCAGATTGCATTCGCTTATAAACGTTATCGCGCCTTCCCTGTCACCTGTGCACGTGCCATTTGCTATCGCAAGCCCCAGCTCATTTGCCATTGAGAGAAGCGCTTTACCCTTGCTGTTTAGAATGCTGTCTTGACTTTTTCCTTCTGTCCCTGCGTGTGTTTTTTGAAGGCCAAGTCTGGAATTAGCATCACCGATCATCAGAACGTTCTGAAAGGTGCCCGAAAACCGGAGAGTGTCCTCGAAGACTGAGTCAAACTGAGCTTTAAACTTTTTTCCCTGGTGAAATATAAATAAATACAATTAGAAAAGTGTCCTGAAAATTAGAATATGAAAAGAAAATAGCGGATGTTGTAGACTTTAGGAAAGTGATTGTACCGGGTAATGTGTGGCTGACTCCGACCAAAAAACCGCCGGAAGGCCTACCTAACTTACTTTGGCTCTGTTGCGCCGAGAAATTATAAACTTGATAGTTTGATTCTAACCTTGGTCGCCGCCACACATTGCCTTTGTACATGGTTTCAGAGAGACAAAAAATGGAAGGGTTTTGAAGGATTAAGTCATTAAAAAAATCGGATTTTTTGTTTTGAATACCAGTTACATTGTATTACATAAAACTTAATTCAGGACTTATCTGCTTATTTGTGAATTGGTTGCATGATGAACTTGATACGTTGATACGAGGGTCGATGGTTGGGCAGCCGAAACTTCAAATGTTGTTTTCTTTTTGCGCATTACCTTTCTTCTCCAGTCTGATCTTCTTTTCAAGCTCACGAACGTCCTTTGGCAAACACGGATTGATGGATAAGTCTGTCCCTTTTAGCATTGACTTGCACTTCATGATGGCTGCAATGTGTTCCTTCGTCTTAGGCTGGAACTGGACAGGACGCGGGCGGGCAGGAGGAACAATTGGAACTTTGCCTAGGCGGACGGCGGTGGACATTGGAATACCTGGAAGCTTGAGGTGGTTTGTGAAGATGCTCTGAAGCAATAAGTCTAAGTCTTCTGTGACGCTTTGGCTAGGGAGAGGCTCGGGGAGGCCGAAGATGATTAGACTGTCTTGGTCCCGGCTGAGGTAGGACAGTTTGAGTTGGAGCTTTGTCACTTTATCTTTAAGTGCTGCATAGGACGAGCTCAGCTTCGCTTGATCATTTGCAGATGTGTTTGCTTTGACTGCAAGCTGAGCGATCTCCTGTGAGTTTCCGTCAACTTGCTTTTTGATGTCGGCGATGTCGCTGGACAGTGTTGCTAAGAGAGCTTTATGTTCTTCTTGACCCTTCAGGATCTGTTGAAACATTGACTTGACGTCCAAGTCCATGTTCACACTTTGACGAGCTATTTTACTTGGTGTCGTATGGTCAGATTCGTCTTCCAGAATACGCTTCCGTGGCACAGTCGTAGACGGTGAGTTGTAGTAATTTGTAATCTTATCCGGAGAATGTGATACAGGCATCAGGCGAGACTAAAAAAGACGGCAGAGAAAGAATGCAGATTATTCTGTCCACGGTGCAGATAATGACGCATATGGTTGTTGTCTTTCTTTCCGCAATAGAAGCGTAGTTAGCGTACTTTTCCTGCTAGTGGGTATTTAAACAACTTAACTTAGTTGCTCCACTAGCGTACTTCCGCTAATGAAGATGGGACAGATGGACTTCCTTCTCTGGCTGGTTGGATTTGAAACTCCCGCTCGCCTGCTTTTCTGTTTAATTCGGCTTCAGTAGTGATTTTTCAGTTTTTGAGTCGTGGGCGTGGCTCTAAGTTACACTACGCTGTAGAGGGTGACTTCAGGGTCACGTGAATACCAGATTTAGGGTTGTGACCTGCACGAGACTCAGTTATAAAATCAGAAACTGCGGAGCACGGTGGAAGAGCGGCGTGAACCTGTCCCTTTTCCTTTCCTTCCCCACCTGATATTAATCAATCCTTCTTCCGGGAGACTAGTCGATCTGCACGGGGAACTGTGATTATATATACTCACAATGTCCCTCCGCAAACTCAACCTCCACATCTCATCTTCAATAATGTATATGACTTTTTTGCTTACATTCAAGACCCGCTCGAGCGGTTGCCGCGAGAAAATGTTTCATTTTGGAATGGAATTGTGCTCGTTTACAGACAATATACTGAACTTCAAGATTTAAAGACACATAAAAAAGTAATGTACTATTTAGGATCCAATAGCATTGCCATTTGTCATGTAAACTTTGTGTTACGTGATATTGAATATATCAAAAATTTTGTTTTAGCCCAATTGGATATTCATAATGCAAACGGATCTTAAAAAAAGTTACAGGCGTTGCAAATGCTAGTGTGACGATTGGCCAATATAGACCCCTTCGCGTGAGAGGATATCTTTCTACACCCCAAGAATTAAAGCGACGGAAAGGACTGCTTAATATTCAAGGCGCAGATGGATATTGCTTCCACTACTGTGTAGCTGCACGCTTCTATATGCAGAAGGTAGAAAAAGTGGCAAATAGACTTGCAAAGTATGATAATCCTAACATCAAAAAAACTACTCTTTGCATGAAGGTCAAGAAAGCCGTTGAAACGGGTGAAAATTATGATCACTTCATTCAGGAAAAATTCAATTGGGATGGGATAAGTGCTATTATTTCGATGGATGAAGTGGAAGTGTTTGAAGAAAATAACAAGATTGCAGTGAACATTTTCAAGAATCGAGGCCGTGATTTAGTTTGGATCCGTAACACTCGGATCGATTCTGAAAAAGTGGTAGACCTCTTGCTCGTTGAAGATGAGGATTCTGGAGATGCACATTTCATCCTTATTCATAATTGCACAGCTTTTGAAGGCAAAGATGGAAGTAAAGCTCACATTTACTGCACCCACTGCCAAAAGCGATTCCTTAGAGCACAAGCCTTGGCAAACCATAGAAAACAGTGCTTTAATCTTCATCAAGGAATTATGGAATTTTCAAAAGGGGATTTTTACATTTTCAAAAAGCAAGCAAGCACAATGAAATTTCCCTTCTGTTTTTATTATGATTGGGAGTGTTTTATCAAACCAATCCCTGATGAAATTAAAGTAGATGGAACTTCGTTTACAAGAAAAACAGCAGAACTAGTTCCATCCGGTTACGGCTTTGCTTTAGTTTAGACAACTTTCTTTATGCTAGAGCATACGATGGACCTGACTGTGTTGAGCATTTCATTCGATTTGTGTTGTTGATGACCAAAGGCGTTCTTGGATATATTCAAAGCGGTTCCAAAAAACTGAACCCAACACTAGAAGAACTAGAGAAGCACAAACGGGCTACCAACTGTTTTATCTGTAGGCGAGAGTTTGATAAAAAGAGATGGTTTTACATCACGACCATATAAGTGCTAAAGTGATTGGAACTCAATGTAATAACTGCAACCTTCTGCAACTGCAAGTGAAATTTAAAAACCATCTACCCATGGTCTGCCACAATGCATTAAATTTTGATAATAACTTTGTTATAAAATCGTTCAAAATATAGATCTAACCAATGTTCGAGCCATTGCGAAAACCTCTGAAAAGTTTCTCGGTATCTTTGTAAATAATAAATGCAAGTTTATGGACTCGCTTGGTTAAAATTTAAAAAAGAGTGGCATCGATAAGTTCAAGTCTACAAAGCAGCATTTCGGAGTAGATGATAAAGTGATGGAGGACTTGATAATTTCCAAGCTCAAGCCCAAGAACTCAAATTTAAATAATTTAGAGACTTTACTCGATTTACCAGCATTACAGACGCACTCCTGCTAGCCGACGTGTTTGAAAATTTTCGTGATACTGCATTCGAATCTCAAGGCTTGGACCCGCTTTATTCCTGGTCTGCTCCAGGATTTTCATAGAACTGCGCCCTCTATCGCTGCAGCTATGCTTTAGAATACATAAAAGACTTTGAAATTCTGGAAATGGTACAGGCAGGCATCCGAGGGGGACCTACGTTTGTAACTGAACGGATTTGTACTGCCAACAGTGAGCTGCTCGGATAGGATGTTCCTTTTGATCCTTCCAAGCCAAGAAAACATGTAATCTATAATGACTTGAATGCTCTGTACAGTTGTTGCATGACAAAGAAGCTTCCATATAAAAACTTTAAGATGATGAGTGCAGAGGAGCTCAAGGACTTTACAC
>VNWX01002774.1:0-11406 GCA_009869905.1 Ceratophysella communis | reverse complement strand
AGCTGTATCTCTAAATAATAAATTGAACTAGCAATCCACAGTGGACCGTACCGCTTTGTACCGCACCGTATTCCAAGTGATTTATCATTAATTTTGATGACTCTAAAAAAAACCCAAAAAATTTTCTACCCGCGACCAAACGAAAGCATCCAATGTACCAAGGGTTTACCCCATCGGTGTTTTGGTACGCTTCCTTACCGAATCAAGATTTTCGGTACTGAGACCACTACTGCACGGATCAGTGGACAGGCCATGGAAGCCAGTGTTCAGTATTAGGCATGGAATGATGTATTTAATTCAACCTTTAAATTTTTTAATGCTACGCAATCGATTTTCATCATAATTTATTTGGATACTTAAAACGTAAATGTGTTTCAACAAATCCTGTTGAACGTTACAGCTGGACATGTATGGTTTATTTAGCGTTTTACAGACTGGAGATGGAGAACCAGCATCTAACGGTGATTTAGAACGGAAGGTTTGAAAGTATTTCAGGGTTTCCGGAACGAACAATTATAAATTGCGTAGATTCACCCGAATTTTAGCTGACGATTACGAGGATAGGTATTAGTTTCAATCAACAGAATTTTAGTGCCAGTTGGGCATCTAAAACTCATGTTCAGTAAATACAAACAACCCAGCATTTCGTAAGTTCATTGCGTCGTACTTTAAGAAACAGGAGTTGCGAATTGTCAAATTGAACCCGTGAGTCGTCCTTGCATTATTTTTTCTATCGAAACAAAAACCAAACCATAACCCAAGTAAAACTCATCTTGAGACGACCAACAGATTTTTTCATTCAAGTTTGAATATTTAGATTGGAAATGGGACACGAGAAGAGACCGGAAGCCCAGATTAAGAATATTATTTAGTCTGGCACCGGCCACGTGTAAGTAAGCCAGAACCAGAGAGTTTTGAAACTGCGGCTGCATTTCGCCATGTCCAGCTTGCTATCTTATTTTACCTGGGAAATGAAATGATTGCTCTTTAGTTAGCTAAGCTGAAAAATTGAGTTGGGGCTTGGACCAGGGGTTATGGGGGACGCTTTCTGCTTCTAATAGTATTGAAATGATACGAAAGCCTGCCGATACCATTTGAAGGCCTTTAATCCAAAGTTACACTACGTTCAGTTCGGTCACTTTCTGCTGGAGCTCAAATCAAAATTGTAATGGTAGTTTCGAGATTTAGTCAAGCAATTGCGAATTGCCCACTTGTGACTACTGTGTTGAACGAGGGTAAGTTTTGACCCAATTTTATTTCTGCTGGGCATATATCGATAACTGAAGTCTGTTGCTAGCCTTCTATGCAACATACCGATGTAAAAATTTGGAAGAAATCTGATTTCATCTTTCAAACACCGATGCAAATATTGGTACTGGTACTGTTCTAGCTTCGGGGTCTAATCTAGGTAACCTTGCGCCGGGATATTTTGCAGAAGATGAGTTAGAAGGTTAGTGAAAACTTAAGCTTTCTCAGAGTCGCTACTTTATAGTATTTGAGTAGCCAAACATCTTTTACGAATCATTTCAGTGGGTTTGACTAGAAATGAATTAGAAATTATCAGTAAATTAGTAGTTGGAGAAACATTATTATGATTGGAAAGCTTTCCGCGACAACAATGATACTTACTTGGCGGCTTTCGAACACATCTAGGTCAATTACTTCAGTGGCATCCAGTTTCACTGAGGTCTTGAAATAAGTGGACCTGAATTTTGCTGAAGTGATTGATTCTAGAAATTACTGGTGGGGAATGGATGATGGAAAGTTGATCCTATATTATCGTGCTCTTGCTGAGTAACGGTATCAAAATATTCACTTCATTTAAGCATGTTTATTTGGTTATAGATTCCATAATCTGTGCCTACCATTTTCGATATAAATTTAAACTGATCTTCAGTGTGATGGCAGAAATATCGACTGCAGCTATGGCCTGTTATTAAGTGTGAATCATAAATGGGCAGCTATTTGTACAATAATGATCCGTTAGGCATAGCAATAAATTCTAATTTTCTAGAGTTTCCAGGCTTAGGTTCTGAAAACTGCGCCCAAGGCACTTCTTATCATTTCAAGTTAGTCTTCTTCGGGAAAGCATGCAACTACGACAGCCTGAAGAAATCCGTGTTTCAGAAGATCGGCAGAAATAGAGCTGCTGAAGGGTGATCGAATCTTTTATCCTGCCGAAATCCCATTTAGTTGTGCTTAATTTAATGTATTCGCCCGACGCAGAGCTTGCGATTTCGGCAAGATTATTACGCTCGCTTAGTCAACTCGTTGACTTATTTGAAAGCATGAGTCCTTTCAAGTGATAAATTTGAAGATTGATACAATTAAATTCAATTTAGTATTTTCGATAGATGAATTCTTGTAATAGCATCTCAAATAACACTGCTGATTTTCAGTTTAATTTTTAATATAGGTACAGGTCAAGCAACAGTAGCAAACCATGGAAGGGGACCTGTTTGCCACCGCCACCGAATCGCCCTGCTCAGTCCAGCCCCCTTTCATATCAATAACAGCAATTTGGCCATTATGATCATAAATCCAGTTAATACTGAACATAATGGTGCAAGCTGCTGTGATGGAACATGAAAATCACTTTAGCCGGCAAGATATTAATGACGTATAACGTGTGAGTGACCTAATCTTAAATTGTTTCACAGCACCCCGGCCTATTTCTTAGTGGTACATTTTTTCGTGCACGTCAATTTGCATGTTCGTGTCGTAGGAAATGTACTACTTAGAAGTAGGTATACCGGAAATCATCATTTCGAGGACTTGTACTGTACATAGCTTCCTCCAGCATCGGCATAATCCTGATACTTCCTTCGTTACAGATCGCTTCCTAAAATTCAATTTCTTCCCTAAAATCACTCGTGATAATGATGGAGAAGTTGCTGGTAAGGATATGCAAAATGAATGATATCGACGCTTGAATATGTCTGAATTCCGTACCAGTACATATATGATTTGGCGATCTGCAAACAAGCAGCTAGTTACGCTGGGAACTTCCGAGAATTTTGACCACTGGATTCAAGTAGGCAAGGCAATTACGGGGACTCATTTACTAAAGAGTGTAATCGGTATTAAGTAACGTAATATGTATAGACGCCTATAGACCGCCGCACGGCCGATCATTCCTGAGCGTGAATTCCATTATGGTTACAGCCAGGTTATTAATGCTGGTAAAAATAATCCGAGCCGATGGAATTTCGATGGTAAGGAATTCCAAGGCCGCCAGAAAGAAGCTACTGGTATTTCCACATGTTGATAACGAAGAATTTTTCAAGAATTCAAAGTCTGACAGTCTAGTAATGGCTAGTCATGAACACTCCCAATGACATTTCTCTAGCCGGTCACCCTGTCTGAATTTATTTAGTTGTACCTTTGAAATAGAGTTCAGCTGATAAATTCAGGTGAGGTGACTCTGCTCTCAACAAATTATTAAGCTGATCTTGCAATCGCTCTGCGTAGGACCTGGTTTATTAAGCTAATATCGTAAGATTCTTTATTGTTATCCGTTTATTAGAAGAAATCTTGACTGGAATGGGCAAGCCCATCTTCTTAACTAAGTATTTCCAGGAATTTGATACTTTTCCAAGAAATCCGAATAATTTCTGACTGATGCATTTTCGGCATGCGAAAACATAAGCGTGTACCGGCCATGTACCAGTTAGAAATTAGCGTATCAGAAGAACATCATTTCCTTGAAGACCCAAACTTTGCTCCGATCCTTTTTCAACGCCATCACATGAATTGTTCTCATCGTCGCCGATCGAACGACGGCTTATCATCAGTGGCCTCTTCATCCTGGTAGCCTGATTAATGCGCAATGGTGAATCCGTCCTCCGCTGGCTCTGCCAATCACTGCCTCAACTTCTTAACCGCGACTCTTTCATCATGGTCATGTTATTTTCTCCATGAACATGATCGATAAGTCGCCGTTAATGAGTTTGTGTAGTACCAACATTTGAAGCAGAATCAGAGAAAATTGCTCGTTCCTGCGAAGATTCCCAATTTTTATCAAATTGAAAATGAATTGATACTTATTTATTACTTGTGGCAAATCCTGGTGTCCAGGCCGTAGTCATTTCCTACCCTCCTGAAGACATTGCAATTACATATTCGTGGGTCCATCTCAACTCGGAATGCCGCATCGAGTCAGCCACCGGGTCAAGAAGTATTTCAGCTTACTGAAATATTGTTGAATACTTTTTGACAAGGCGGCTGATTCTGGATAATCCTATCCATCCACGAAAAAGGACTTACTGCTGATGTAAATACGAATATTCCATGGGCTCAGAAAAACGAAAAATAGTATCCCTGATACGACCGTTTTGTCAAAACATTTTCAATCGCAGCTATGATTTGAATAAAAAACAAATGGAAATAAATGTAGAAATAAATTTAATTATCAAATTAAATATCAGATAATACCAAGCTACTTGACCGTTTTAAATTTTATTTGGGCCTCTGCAATTTGTGACTGAACTTTAAATCGTTTCATGTTTGTTAATTCATTCTTGATTTAGTAAGATTCGTAATTCCCGATTCACTGATAAATATTTCGATATTAATGATACTCCGTATTTTTATAAGAGTTGATTGCTGTTTAAAAGATCATGTTTCATATTTCTTACAGATTAATTTAAACAGAAAACGTGTGTAGGTAAACCTGGAGTTACTGCTTTCAAAAAACGGCAGCCGAGTAACCATAAAAATATGATTAAAAAAATTAAATTTAAAGAAGGGAATTCATTGAATTTTACTGGAATTACTGTTTGCAGAATTTTCGAAGCGGCCAAAATGTGCATTATAGTTTTAAGGTAAAGCGTCTATTTGATCCATATTTACCAGCAAATTGACAAGCTAGACTGAATATAATATAAGTAAACCAGAAATACCATAATTTGCCCGATTTGACTGTTGTTATTCTAAGGTAGGCATAAAAGTATATACTAAAATTTTCTTCGAATGTCCTCACAATAAATTTTTAGACCTTCAGATCCAATAAACGAATTAAAATTCAGTTATCGCAGCGTAGCATATGTTTTGAACAATAAGGAGGCAGTTCCCGACTAATTAGACAAGCAAGCGTGGCTTGTGGGGAAAGAGAAAGTGGAGAAATGGATAATGGGCTCAATCCGAAGCCAAAGTCCCACAAACCGCAGTATCAGCATCAGTGCTAAAACAATGCATCTAATGAACAAGGCTGGGCAAGTTACTTGAGCAATGTAATTTGAAATTACATTAGAAATTACAGTTATCGTTGAAATCAAGTTACATAAAATTTAATTGCAGCTGTTTCTCGGCTAGAAATGATAAATTAAAAATTACTTTTAACCTCCAAATTACGTAATTTCAATTACAAAATTAAATTTGTACGTGTAAAAATTACAAAAAAAAACGTTAAATACATTTTTTTCTTTTTTTGTGTCAACTTAAATTACATTAAATTAAACTACCCATTTTTTCAATAACAAATTACAGATTACTTTTACCCTCCAAATTACGTGATTTCAATTACAGTAATTTCAAATTACATGTAATTTCCCCAGCCTTGCAAATGAACACACGTAACATAGAAAAGGCCGCGGCTAAGCTTAGCTGATGAGCTGATGCGGGTTGTGGGGAGTGGAGTGGGGCGTGGGGCGTTGTTAGTGCGGAGAGTGGGTCGGTGGTGGGCCTCACGTAAGGTAATGGAGGGCTGAGTCCTCCCTTCTCATTGCATATTGCATTGCACAGGAGAGACGGCAACGGCAGGCGACGGATTTGATCTTCTTTTTCACTCCTGCTGTGCTAGTGCTAATGCATGGGACGCGACGGCTATAGAGAGCCAAGTGAGTGGCTATAGGGAGCGGACGGACACAGGACACATCATAGACACGGGAAGTGCAGAGTCAAACTCAATCAGCAATTCCGTCAATTTCCAAACTTCTGCTTCAATCGCCTCGGTCAAGGGTCATTCTCCCGTACACTTCCACTGGCCTCACAGTTGGACCGGTGAGTCATACGTTTTTCTAGCTCATAGCTATTCCAAGAAATTAGAAATTAAGGAGCCTGTCGTCGTTTGTTTGTCGTAATTGTCCGATGCAATTTTTAATGTTGCATGTCATTTAATCATCGTTTAATTAACCGTTCTTGTCACGAAGAGGTAGAACAAACACTCCGGATAACACAGACAATGTAACGTTCAGTTGTAGATGTACGTTTGACATTATACAAGATTCCTGTTTGCTCGCTCTTACGCATTGTACGGTCACCACCGGTGTCCGATATTCACGCATGATATATTATATACCCTACGTGTCCGCGCCGCTGTTCGTTACCCATGGAGTCTAGGATCTAGTCACTTTCCCCTTGATTGCAAAGGTTACAGTCAAACGTGCCCGCAGTCGCAGTTATAGGCACCGGTATCGGATTTTGTGTTAACCAAAGACAAAAGACCCCTGTTTTGTGAGATGCTCTGAGCGCTGAGCTGAGCTAAACCTAATCAGTCTGTCAGTTTTCTAGCTTATCAATTCAGCTGATTTAATGGCCGTATACACCGTATACCTCCTGTAAAGTAGATTGGCTTCGGGCTATATTTCCTAAAAAACTAAATTGCAAGAATAACACAAAGATTTAAGTGCCAGTCTTTTAAAGAGAATAATGGGACGGCTAAATAACTGGGTACAAGGTATAAACTTCACCTGCACCCTATCTATTTTTGATTTTACAAGGTTTTAACATCTTAAGATTGTTGATTGGCAAAATACATTACAAAATTCCTTTATTTAATCTCCAAACGCTAATTATAAGCAACCCGAAACTCCAAATGATGGAATAAATCCAATTAAAATTAAAGAAATATCATTGGTCATACGCATCGTTATAAACAGAGTTAGAGTTAACCCTCAGTTTTATCCATTACATTAGCGTAAAGCAGAGCTTGTAAAAACATAGTTCATCCTAACAGATTGGTTGAAAACAGACCGTTTCAGATTGGTTTAGTTTATATAATTAGCAAACGGCAAACTTTTTTAAAATGCAGCTTTAATGATAACAAATTAAATATAATTTAACCTAGCATAGTAGGGCTAAAGTTGAGGACCTTGAGCAAGGATAGCTTTACAATTGACTCACATAAGGAAAAACGCCAGAATACTCCATAATGTAGTATCTAACAGGAAGTGTGGCTGAATCTAATTACTGCATACTGTGTATCTCGTTTCCTTGTATTTGCATCTCCAACCTAACTTGACCCTGACTTACTGAGTTTGTGCTTGTATACTGTCAACACGGGTTTAAGACGATCTTCAAGAACAATCCACTTTAGATTATGTGTGGACACTAAATCAAAATATTTACATGCCATGTGGTGTTTTTATAGTTCGACTTCTTTGACCATACATGTGGAATGGGGATCCAGTTATCACTTAGCATTTTGAGTTGACTTTAAGACGGTTTATTAATCATTCTAACGTAATTTTATGGGCAATTTACTCGTTCGAGTTTGGAATTCGAAAGGGTTGTATACTTCAATTCCTTTAGTGATTATTTGTTCTATTTTTGTTGCTGACACCTGCAGGCTCGTCTCGCTGTTGTCGGTATAGCGCAGGGGTTAGACCAGCCTAAAGATGGTCCTGTCTCAGCGTCAACGGGAGGAGCTCAACCGAGCTATAGCCGACTATTTGAATTCAAACGGCTACGTGGAGTCTTTGGAAGTCTTCAAACGTGAAACTGATTTGGCGGGAGATGCTGCTGGCGGCGAGAAAAAATACGCTGATTTATTGGAAAAGAAATGGACATCAGTTATACGACTTCAGAAAAAAGTGATGGAATTGGAGTCAAAATTGAACGAGGCTGAAAAGGAATATTTGTCTGGAGCTCCTACTCGCGAAAAACGGTCGCCGGCAGATTGGATTCCGCGAGCACCGGAGAAGTTTACATTACGGGGTCATCGGGCTCCCATCAATCGGGTTGCCTTCCATCCTGTCTACTCCGTTGTGGCTTCGGCCTCAGAAGATGCTACTATTCGAATTTGGGACTTTGAAACCGGAGACCATGAGAAAACACTGAAGGGACATACGGACTCTGTGCAAGATGTTGCATTTGATCACACTGGCCGGCATCTAGGTATGTAATTGGTACTCTTAGACTTTAACCACCGTTTTTATAGAACACCTAACTTTTAATATTTTGAAAAACGGATTCAATGTGTTAGTAAAAACCGCATGTACTTTTATCCTATATTAGGCGGCTATGTCTCTACGCTTACGAATAGGGACTCTTAATTAGCATAGCTCAGCTTTGGTGTTACTTCTTTCGACGTCGATACAAAATTGGAATGATATGAGGAAAAGAACTCACGTCAGTATTCAGCAAGGCTAATGCCGTGAATTGACTTGCCGATAGTGCTGCCGACTGTAACTGTGGATGGTCAGTTTGCTTGGCACCCACATCCCACTTATAGCGTTGCACTTAGAATTAGAAATCAGATACTAGTCTCTAATACGTAGACCTTGTGAGAAATATCCAAAGAGCTAGATGAACATTTGAGCAAATATTGTTTTTAATCTTATCTCTCATAATCGTAAACAATTCTTAGTGTTGAATGCACCATGTCAATCGATTACTCCCATATTAAATACGCACTGAAAAACGTGCTGTGGTGCGCTAGAGCTAGATTTTATTGCAACTTCATGGTCCTTGTAAGGACTTATCGCTATCGCCTAATTTAAATATGACTAGCAGTACGGAAGCGTATCAAAGTTCAGCATTCAGCATAATACAATTAATATGGGTCAGCAGAAGCAGAATATTTTTATTATATTTTAAGTATCATCGTCTTCCTGACTCTTACGTAGAAGTGCTTCACAGTTCCTAATTACCAATTACATCGTTTTTGAGAACCTTCATTTCAATTTTTTGGTATCTTTGACTGACAGCCACATTTGTATTTCTGCAGCTTCGTGTAGTGCTGATATGTCGATCAAGTTATGGGACACAAATGGATATGAGTGTGTGAAGACTTTGCGAGGACATGATCACAATGTTTCCAGCGTCAGTTTTCTGCCATCGGGGGACTACGTCGTCTCGGCATCTCGTGACAAATGTATTAAGTTGTGGGAACTGTCGACCGGTTACTGTGTTCGAACTTTTCTCGGTCATCGTGAATGGGTTCGTATGGTTCGTCCGAATGAAGATGGAAGCTTCCTGGCATCTTGTTCGAATGATCAAACTGTACGAATTTGGACTACTAGCACGAAGGAAAGTAGGGTAAGTCCAACTGTTGCGATTCATTTTCATCATATTAATATTTGAGTGCAAACTTTCACGTTTACCTGTCTCAATATAGGCCGAGTTACGAGATCATGACCATGTAGTTGAATGCATTGCTTGGGCCCCAGCTTCTGCTACTGATGCAATCTGCGAAGGGGGTGACAACAAGAAATCTTCTGGTCCGTTCTTGGGCTCTGGAAGTCGTGACAAGGTGAGGGCTTAATATTATTTTTTGGTTTTTTTTATGCATTGTGAAATGTCATGCATACAGGATTCTGATTATTGTTGTGTTTTTTTAGACGATTCGAATTTGGGACGTAGGAACAAATACTTGCTTTGTTGTTCTCATCGGTCACGATAATTGGGTTCGAGGCTTGGTATTCCACCCAGGTGGTAAATATCTGTTGTCAGCAAGTGACGACAAAACATTACGGATTTGGGAATTGGCAAGCAAACGCGTTCTTAAAGTCTTAGAGGCTCATACACATTTCTGTACTTCCATTGGTGAGTTTTTCTTAATTCGCTAGGAATTTACAAGGCGTAGCCGTTTAGTAGTAGCAGGCACCTAAGCGATTGGTGATCGACTATATTTTGTAACCAAACTAACTCAATCAGAAATATTCAGTTCTTACTCACTCCTATATTAAAATGCATTCGATCATTCAAACGCCTACTGAAACTATCAAATGTAGAGTTTGTCACTATCACTAATTTGCAACTAACAAGTGCTAATGTTTACAATATTGTTGTTCAAAGATTTTCATCGAACGCATCCCTACGTCATTACTGGAAGTGTGGATCAATCTTTGAAAGTCTGGGAGTGCCGTTAAAGTTCAACTAAATCCATAAACAAGTAACTTATTCAAAAAACAGAAAAATTGGCTGTTAAGAGTAATGGAGTATGCTGCGTCAATCTGGAAAACAAACTTCTGCAGAACCTAGGCTCCTATCAAAAATCTTTTCGAGGTATTCAAAATTCTAGTAACTATTACCAATGTAAGTTTGGGATTTCATCCAATGACAAGTGACCATACTTCCTTGTTCGGCGGAAAACTCATTAGAAATTCCTGAAACTTTAGTTAAGTGCAAGTGTTGATTTCCTTTATAAAACTGTTCTAAGAATAAACATAGGTCACAGGTCGAAAGTCTAAGAAAAGGCTCTTCTTAAAAAAAAAGTATACATGTATTAAAAGGGCTTTCTTTGTTGATCAAATTGGGTTCTGTCGTCAATTTATCTATGAGCATGCATTTTTTTTAGAATGATCCAAATCCAAACTACTAAATAACTTGTACTGTATGCATCTGTGGTAGTCTCAGTGTCAGTTGTAGACTTAAAACTTAACTCTATAGTAGTCTCATCTTTCAGCAGTTCTGTACCTTGTGTTTCAGTGATTTCTTTTTTTTTTATTGTTGTTATTGCTTTTCATTTTGTTCTGTTGTCATTTGTCACAATCACAATTTTACCAAAACTTGTCATGTCCAAAACCGTTTTAACTATAGCAGCTACTTAGCTATCTGTTGTGTCTTAGAATCACAATGTTTGCATCCCGAATGTTCACGCTAACTTCCTTCCCTAAAATCCAAATCACGGGCAGTGCTATGATTTTAGATACTTTTAGTGTGATACCTGCTACAGATGTAAATTACTTTATGATGACCTGGAATGCGCTCAGTTAGTGGGTCTACTTTTCTCAAATAGATTGGGACAGTAGTCCATTTTTTGTTAATTACTTTAATTTCTAAAGATAAGTTAACTTTTAACTTGTAGATTTCCAGGAAATCATGAGAAAAGAGAAAGGGAAAGTTCTCTATGCAGAGAAAATCCGCTTGTACAATGCTAATAAGTGCTTAGCAGCTTAGCATTGTACTAAAACTAAACGGAATAATTTACCATTGTACCTATTACATCTCCAAAAAATAATTACTTAAATGACTACAACTCCTTAGCTCCTAGTTGGTGTCTCTGTCTCGTCGCTCTGTCTGCATGGATGACTGAAAAAAAAAGTGAGAGAGACTGTGTCGGAGGTGACGAAGTAATTTTACGAAAGGGAAAAAGAGAAATATGTACATGTATTTTGATAATTATATGAAACTGTACGGCTAAGCCTGCTCTTTAGTTAATTTTTTGCTATTTAAAATAAAAAA
>VNWX01002773.1:0-11407 GCA_009869905.1 Ceratophysella communis | reverse complement strand
CCATTGCCAAGACCATCTATTAAATTATTTCCAAACTGACACCACCATCTCCTACCACCCGAAATGATTATTTTGTACCAACATGTTTTTAATATTATTTTATGACTGTTACCATTACCACCACCTTGACACTTCGTATAGCTCTCTCAAATCTCAAATACTCAATTCAATAGTCATAATAGCGTCTATTTCCAACTATGCTCAGCTAAATTAGTGATATTCACCATCTCAAAATGCAATCTTTCAAACAAAGTTTTGTATATTTTATTTATGAAATAATGTTTTGAAAATGTTTGTGAATGAAAACCGAGCCTGGGCGTTAAAAACCTAAAATAAATTGGCAAAATTTTTATAACATATTCAATCCCGGTTGTACTGTATTCTTGCGGTCTTCCTTATGGCATTTAATTTTTAAATCATTGATGGGCTCTGCTTGCCCACACTGAAGCATCAATGTAAATTAGAATTTATTAAATTTTTAAACCAAAAATAACTTTGTTTACCTAACCTAAGCAAAATGAAAATCACAGAGAGTCGCACTTTCTGTAGTCTCATTTTTTGGAAGCACCCTTTTCGGCAGTAGGTAACGAAAATGTTAACAGTTTTGAGAAGCAGACCTATTTAAATACCAGAATTTGTATTTTACTCTCGTAATCTGATGTCTTCCTTGGTTTGGTGTCAGGAAATACTGGTGAAGTAACTAAAGAAATAGCTAGATGTTTGTGCTTCAGAATTTTAGTTTTAAAAGAAGCGAATATGGCAGACGGGGCACATACATAGCCAGTTTATCCAACTCGAAATCATCCTGCTTGACCAACTTTATCAGGAGTCAAAACTGATGAATTGAACACGTTCATTCCTATTTCAATTTCAGGTACAAGTTTAAGTCCATTGAGAAATATGCACAGTTAAACACGACGCTAAAAGTAATCATGAAGCCAATTAACTGAATGTTCAGCATCCGCTAAGCAGAAGTAAAAGAGCCACCATTTGGTCGATTTAGGAATCCTTGACATGAAGAGTATAGCTAATGATCGGCAACTTGGTGGATTCGGTGGTCCCCATATTGCGATTTTGTTAAAAATATGCAAATTTTCTGCTGGATTAACCAAATGCCAGTTTCTTTAACTTTAGATATACCACGAGTAAGTAAATAAGGCAATATCGTTTTCCCCATGTATCGTTACCTAATATATTGCGTGATTTTTATTTATATTTTTTTTTATCACAGTTGCTTTAAATACTGCTTCAAATAAAAAGATTTTATTTACATAGTAGCCTGAACAGCTTTCAAAGCATCAATTCGACCATAACCGAAAGTAAAGTTAGGGAACTCAGAGTCTACTCTGTCGCCACATCTTTCACCAACGGTAGACAGATTTTGTTCAGAAGTCGTGTGAAGAATAGTCTCAATTTGATCATAGGTAGCTTCGGGTTTCTTGGCTTTCAGAAGAGCGACAAGACCGGCAACGTGTGGGGTGGCCATGGAAGTTCCAGAAAAGGATTCATAAGCACTGTCAGAGTCAATTCCAGCAGATCGAATGTTAGCTCCTGGGGCGGAAACATCAGGCTTGTGTGCAGCGGCATGCGTGGATGGACCACGGCTGCTGAAGGAAGCAATGGCGTCATTCAAATCTGTAGCTGCAACGGCCAAAGCCCTGGATCTGGAGTCGGAAGGAGATCCAAGTGTTGAACACTTGGGTCCAGCGTTTCCAGCAGCAATCCTTGACCATCTCTGGGGTCCTGGCTAAATCGGTAAGGGTCGTACCAAGAGTGAGTTCCAGCACGGAAGCTGTCACGAATAGCCTCATGGGTGAATCTAGCTCCAGTATCAATGATTCCAGCGTCATTCAAATCTGTAGCTGCAACGGCCAAAGCCCTGGATCTGGAGTCGGAAGGAGATCCAAGTGTTGAACACTTGGGTCCAGCGTTTCCAGCAGCAAAAACTGGAATGATACCGGCATCGTGCCAAGAAGCGATAACTCCGTCGAAGAAGGTCTGACCTCCTACAGCTCCTCCCCATGAGTTGCTGAAAATTTAATGATTGACACTTAATAAAACAAATTCCGAAACCGTCTCAACAAGAACTTGAACTATCTTGAATTTTAAGGCTATACCTGACAACGTGAGGGGCCAGGGTACAGTCTGGATTTCCACCGAGGTATCCAGTTGGGCAAGCCATGAATTGACCACAAGAAATGAGAGCCCCTTGAGTTCCGGAACCTTGATCGTTCAATCCCTTGCAAGAGATCCATTGGGCTCCTGGTGCAACTCCGATTCCGTTTCTATTATTTTAATTAATTTAGGTTAGAAATTTGATTGCTACTTAACCAGCGGCGAGCTATGTGATTTGTATGTAATGCAGCTACTCACGCTCCAGCGATAGTTCCAGTGACGTGAGTTCCATGTTCCTTGACCATCTCTGGGGTCCTGGCTAAATCGGTAAGGGTCGTACCAAGAGTGAGTTCCAGCACGGAAGCTGTCACGAATAGCCTCATGGGTGAATCTAGCTCCAGTATCAATGATTCCAACGACTGCTCCAGCACCGTCAGAAGAGGCTGCCCAAGCTGCTTCAGCGTTGATTTTCTGAATACCCCATTCAGCCCTGACGGTCTGGTCGGCTGGGATTGGCTCGTCCATTTGAACAATGATTTCTTCATCAATGGACACAACTTCGTCCATGGCGGCCAAAGCACTCACAACGGACTCATCAGCTCCGCTAACGAGGATTTGATTCGTGATCCAGAAGCTCTTGACCTGAAGAGCAAAGAATTTGGGAGAAGCAAGCATTTCCAGGACAGGTGCCTGGGACTTGGTGGCCAGGGCATTGAGGGCGTTGTAGACAGCAGTGGCTCTTTCTCCATGGGTCGCGTCGGGTCTGACAGAAACGGCAGCAAGGGTGGATTCCGTGCTCTCCAAGGAAACAAAGATATTGACTCGGCTCTTGGTCTTAAGGGCGTTTTGAAGCTTAAGGCTCACTTTACCGTTAAACGGGGCAGCCCAAGAAGAGCTAATCAAAAGCACGCAAGCTAACGCTACAGCCGACTTCATTTTGAAAATTTTACTTTCGGTCTGGTCAGGAAAATAATACAAATGGAAGTGTAGTTGTACCCGAGCAAGTTCGGGATTTTATACCTTGTACGGGAAGTACAAGTGCCCTGATGGCCCTCAACAGGTACACGGATACGGATTATTTGATAATAGATTATGAATGTTAATATTAAAGCGTGTGATCGTGATCGTGAAGTGTTCGGGGAAAATCCCTAAATTGGTAAATCCATTGTCATTTTAGTGCGACGTTTTCCTGGGTTGTCAGATTATGAAGTACTTGAAAAATTTGGAATTTCGTCTGGATTGTTCTGGACCTACTTCAGGCTTATGGTGGTGTGATTTTCATCAAATTCGTAGCTTAATAACAGTCTCGAACTTATAATTCTTCATCAGTTCGGGCTGAATGAAAGCTATGCATTATTTTCAATGAGTTTAGTCTTGGTTGAAGTTAAGAACACTTAATTATCCAAATTTTACCGCACGTAACAGCTAAACATTTAAGCTATTATTATCACTGTTGAATTGCTTAATTTGAACGTGTAATTTTGAACTTTACATTTGTTGCGATATCATGAATGACCTTTCAGACTGATGGTCAAGGATTGTGTCAGTATGACATAAAAAATCTCCGGTCTTACGTACTATTTAGTTAAATACACATTGTTATTATTATCAGCATTGATTGACGCCCACACTTACTCAGCTGTCATTTTTTACAATAAAAAAAAACAAGCACCCGTTATCGCTTCGTTTAGAAATGAAGATAACGTAAGGACAACACAGTATGTTGGTACTCAATGTTCCTGTGTTGTCCAAACTGTCAAAAATCTGTGATATTTTGGATTTAAAGTTAGATTATCAACTCGAACACCAATGCGGCTTCAATTAGTCCTACAATATACAGTTAGCTAACTGCTAATTAATGCTAATTTTTTAGCGAAATGGAACCACTCATAATAAAATTGCTTTCGATCATTTTGTAATAAAATTCAGNAATGCTAATTTTTTAGCGAAATGGAACCACTCATAATAAAATTGCTTTCGATCATTTTGTAATAAAATTCAGTACCGTATTTAACAAGCGTATCACCGGCGTGAAGGATCTCAGCCCTCTAGATGCATGCGCACTCATCGCATAACCCATTCAGCGGAATGAATTCAGTTTATTTTCTGATAATAAGCCGCAGAGACAATTAGTTGAATGCTAACTATTGAAAAGTGCATGGGCAAAATGTAGGCATGAATTCCTTAAATATTAAAGATTCTAAATAGAATCTAAGCTTCAACAAGCTCTTTCCAAAAAGAAGAATGAATGTAGATTCGGTCCGCATGCACATGCTTGTAGAATTTATAACCTTTGCTGAACATGAATTTATTTAGTCCACGGAGACCTTCTGGGATAAGGTTGGCTTCAATTTTAATTATCTGTAAAAATAAGTATTTAGTTAAGGATTTCAAAGTCCGGTTGCAGAATTTTCTGAGTTCATATCAGACATTTTGACTACCTACCTTGAATATAACACGATCAAATGGAATCGTTTTCAAAATTTCCAGCGCTGACCCCTCTGTGTCCAAACTGAAGAAGTCCAATGTGAACAGATTCATGGCCAGGAAGAACGTGTACAGGCACACATTGAAATTCCGACTTGGCTTCAGAACCAAATTTTGTCTTAGCTTCGTTGGACGTAATTTTGTCAATCCCTCTAGACGTGGTAAGCACTGAGTGCAAAGGGTGACGCTTGAAGCTGATCTAAAACAAAATGTCGGTCACCAGAGGATGCTTTAAAAATTTAAAATTAAATCCATAATCCAATAAACGCACAAACGTTTTCAGGGTAGACGAACCGAGAAAGACAAGTATTACTTTGCCAAGCTTTGCGATTTTTCGTGACTAATTTTTCATTTCAATTAGCAGCCCATTCCAGTCCAGTTCTTTCTCTAGCCATAGCGTCTTTGACAGGTACTCTCCGTCAAATGCACCGCATTCGAAACAAACTTCCGGGCGTCTGTAAAAGTTTTAAGATATTTAACTTTCAAATCTTTAAAAACACGCCTTAGCATTATTATATCGATTGTGTATTTGCCAGTTTTTTCAGAATCGTAGCCAGAAGCTCTAATTGTCCTTATATGTTCATCCATTGAGCTCCGTTGACTGATATTGGTTATAAGGCTCCGTGCTCGGTGGAAGCCGGTAGTAGTCTCCAAGGTACATGTATGTGATTTAATGCTTATTTAAACTGAGATTTCCTACGTGGATTACATTACGTAGATTAGTACCTGACAAGCTGAACTAATTCAGAACAATCTTGATTAGCTTTTCCACGATTTAGTCCTATTTGCATTTAAGGACGCTTAATTATTTAAATTTTACCACGCACCTCCGTACTTAAACTACTCCTAAGATTACGAAGATTTTGGTCTAGCCCTGACCCCTGACATTTAACTGCTGATGATTGAGCCTATCAGATTTGTTAACAATCAGGTAAAAGGTTAAGCGTTAAGCTGTTTTTATCACTGTTGAATCGCTTGATTTAAACGCGGAGGTTCGAATTTTATATGTGTTGGAATATAATAATTGACCTTTCAGACTGATGGTCAAGGATTGTGCTAGTATGACATGAAAAATCTCGGGTCTTACATACTATTTACTTAAATAAATTGTTATTATTATCGACATTGATTGATGCCCACACTTACTCAACTGTCATTTTTTACAATAAAAAAAACAAGCACCCGTATCGGTACGTTTATAACTAAAGATAAGGTACCTACTACAGAGTACACAGGTACAGGGTAAAAGGTACCTACTCAATCCATTATTATTGGCCAAACTGTAAAAAAAAGTTGCGATATTTTGAATTTAGATTACCAAAATCGAACACAAAAAAGTAACGAGTCTGAAATCTTTGCACCACACTTTTAGCGGAATATTTAAGAATAAATTCAGGCCATTTTCTGATAATAATCCGTAGAGACAATTAGTTGAATAGCCATTCAAAAGTGTATGCACAAAATGTCGATGTAAGAATTATTTATTACACATTCTTAATAGAATTTAAGTTTCAACAAGCTCTTTCCAAAAAGAGGAATGAATGTAGATTCGGTCCACATGCACATCCTTGTAGAATTTATAACCTTTGCTGAACATAAATTCGTTTAGTCCACGAAGACCTTCTGGGATAAGGTTGGCTTCAATTGTAATTATCTGAACAAAAAATAGACAAGGATTTAGGGGTTGTGCTGGTTTTGGTTACAGCTTTTCAGACATTTTTTTTACAAAGAACTTACTTTGAATATAACACGTCCGAATGGAATCGTTTTCAAAATTTCCAGCTCTGACCCTTCTGTGTCCAAACTGAAGAAGTCCCATGTGAACTGATTCATTGCCAGGAAGAAAGTATACAGTGGCACACACTGAAATTCCGCTGTGGCTTCAGAACCTAATTTCGCCTGAGCTTGGTTAGACGTAATTTTGTCAATCTGTCTAGACGATGTAAGGACTGGGTACAAAGGGTGACGCTGGAAGCTGAGCTAAAAAAAATTGTTGGTCATCCTAAAGAGCTTTAAAATTTTAGAATTAAATTTAATAATGCTGACCTTTTCAGGGTAGACAAACCGAGAAAGACAAGTATTGCTTTGCCAAGCTTTGCGATTTTTCGTGACTAGTTGTTCGTAATTCTTAGGATCCGCTTCAATTAGCAGTCCATTCCAGCCCAGTTCTTTCTCAAGCCATAACGTGTTAGACAAGTATTCTCCGTCAAATGCACCGCATTCGATAAAATTTCCGGGCGTCTGGAAACGGTTTAATGACATTCGTAAATATATTTGAACCTGTTGCAGCGTCAACTGTCTGCTTACAAGTTTCTTCAAAATCGGAGCCAGAAGCTTTAATTGTCCTTGACCATCCGTTGAGTTCCGTTGACTAATATTGAGGTTATAAGGTTCCGTGCTCGGTGGAAACAGATAGTAGTCCCTAAGGCATGCATATTTATTTAAAATGCTTTTTTAAATTTAGATTTTGTACGTAAGCTAAACAATTTAGATGTGTACCGGACAAGTTGAACTAATTCAGAACTATCCTGATTAGTTTTTCCACGATTGAGCCACTCCATTTCAAATTGAACACGGTCTGGAGTTTTTCTCGGGGGTGATTTCGGGTTAATCTTGGTGTACATGAATAAACAGAGACAGGTAATGTTCACAGTAATTACAACAGTCTTAAATGTACTTCGTCGATGGAGTTTTACAAGCATGGCTTTGTTTGGTCTTTCCACCCTTTTATAATCCAATATCCAATTAGCAAAATTCAAGTTAAGACTAGCGTTTGGGCGCTTAAGTGTATAGGTATTTATTGGATCGAATGCCAAATAACGCTAAATAATTATTGATTATCCAAGGTTATATTATATTATTATTATATTATATATTATATGATATTATATTATATTATATTATATTATATTGCTTTTAATTTTCAATATTCTAAAAATGCAAATTTTATTAGTTTTTAAATGGAAGCGATGATGCGAAAACAGTCTGTCACGTATATACGCTACCGGCTCCTCCTGTCCTTAGTGTTAGCTTTAGCTTTCTAGTTTGAACTAAATACATGGTGGGTCAATGTTGCTCCGTTAAAAGTTTGATCATAATTTTGAATCAATAACTCGCTGAAAAGAAGTATTATTACATATTACACAAAAGATAATTCAATGATGTGCAAGGTCAGCCAAACCATAATGCTGTACGTAAGTGTAAATTAATATATTTGCCTGGTGTTAAGTTATAAGGATCGCTATTTTTTATTAAACCAAAGTATTTTTACTGCTGATAAAGTCCCTTTCAAAGTTATATAATTGTTATGGATTGTGCATTGTATTTGTTACCGGTTAATTTGTTGATCTAATTTAAAAAAAAGAATTTTAGAAGATTTCTTGTACTACCGGCGCGGCGCAGCGCAACGGTAACATGTAGAATCGCTATTATCAGAGCTTTTCGATACTAGATACAAAGCTCTGCTATTATATTAATAGTGTTCTCAATTCTGATGATATGAGAATGAATGTCTGTTTCTATTAATCTAAAGGATTATTTTGCGGAGTTGGTCGTTTATTATGCAGTTTTGCAAATGCAAATGAAACTGAATTATGGTTACATTTTTGTAAAGAATTTCGATCTGTCGAATACAGATTTAGGCTGACATTTATCATAATTCAGAACAGGTAACTGAAATTTGGAATTGCAATTAAGTTGTGATGACGTGGGACAGATGAATTGAATATTTCTCCCGTGATTTAAAAAAAATGCAAGTATGAATTGCACAATGCATCTGAACTTGAACCACTAGCAAAAAAACTTAGAATTATTTTGCGAATTTGTAAACGTTTAATATGTTTTTAGTGTAATTTTATTAGTTTTTCAAATTTTAATTTATTTAAACGGGAAGCCTCTAAAAATTGGCCATTAGAAAATTACGAGTAATTATGCTTACATTAAAGTCTATAAGACTCCTGCTGCTCTCTCTGAGCGTCTACGGAACAGTAGCGCGAATCTCAAAGATTTTCACATGAGTTTTGTGTTTTTCCGGCTCGTTGTTTTTGGATTTTTTAACAATAATTAATCGATTTTGCGCTAATTGTTTATATTATTTAAGTTGAGCCATGAGGAGTTCTAGGATTTGAAGGGATAAGCGATCATGTTCATTGTCCAGCGCATAAGCCGGCTGGCACCCTACGCATCATTCAGCTTGACGAAGGGTAAGCGTTAACACAAAGCATTTAACAATTGTGAATTGGCATTCATCTTCATTGCTTTTAAATAATTAATTATGTCATATGTCATGTTCCTATTCATTAGCCCGATGATCGATGTTCTACGACAGATTTAAATTTTTTGAGGGTATCATTTTAATGTACCCATAACCTGTCGCCGACTGCCGACGTTTGACGTTCGGTTTTCGGTTTCCTGACGGAAAAACTCAATTTGATAGAACATACAAGCAATAAAACTTGTAAATTCAATTGTAAATGCTATAAAATCCGTATTTTGTTTCCTTATCAGCTCTTCCTAGAACCAGACAATTTAATTGCTCTGCTGCAAATTTTCAATCACAACCTACAAGCTCCGCTCCTCAGCAAGATGTCGAAACGAAGAAATCCACTGAAAATTCTTCAGCAGGCGAAGCGGTGACTAGCGAAAATCCAGCCCTTGAAGAAGACCCTTCAACGCCTTTGCCCAATACTCAATTTCAGGCTGCTCAAGAACAAGTTTCGACTTCTGATGTAAAAACCCCTGTGAAGAGCGTATCAAGCTGAGCTTGAAGATAATTTCTCACCCTACCGATATGTGTATCCAGAATTCCTACCGGATCCCAAGATAATTTGGAGAAATAGAATTCGTGAAAAATTAGAGAGAATTGATATGTTGAAGCGTAGAGCTAATTTTGAGATTCCGGAATTTTATGTCGGTAAGTGGTTTGCTTCACCCGGAAGATCGTTAGGCAAAAGCTTAGTTTGAAATTAAAATGAATGGTGAATGATTCAATTTTATGTGGTGTTTACAGGAAGCATTATGAAAGTTGCAGTCTCAGACAAATATGCCGTTGGAAAGGTGAATGAATTTGTAGGCATATGCATCGAAAGAGGTGGCTGCGGGCTCCGAGCTTGGTTCACACTGAGGAATGTGATTGATCAACAAGGTGCGTTAGATTAGAATAAATACTGATATTATGGGAGTAGATTAAGTGTTCTTGTATTTCTGTCTAACAAGGGAAATGAATTTCGTTGCAAAATCATGTTAAACCGATGTTCTAATGTCCAATTATATTTTAATCTTATTTTGGCCTTTCTGGCTCATGACTTTAAGAAATGAATTCGACATTGATTTAATCAATTAGGGATTATGCCCGAGATTATAGAATCATTTTTAAAATGTTCGGAAATTCTGTCAAAATTCTTTGCCTTTGTCTGAAGCCATCCATGGCTCAGCTCAGACCAAGAATAGTCATAGAATCAAAGTAATATGTTTTATTTATTATTTTTTTTTTTTAAATTTTAGTCCTTTTGTACATTCAGCTGATATACCTTTTCAAAGTATTCTTGTGTTAATAATCGAATGATGCGCACCGGCTGGTTCCCATATGTTGTTCAAAATGACAGTAATTGTATGGTTTTCCAGGTGTTGAAATTCGGTACGAGATGTACAACCCAATCATGCAATCTATTCAAGTCCTAAAGCTAGAAAAGCGGTTGGATGAAAGTCTGAGGTATTTGAGGGATTGTCCGTTAGAGTATTCGACCTTTCCGATCGACATGCAGCCTGAGCTCAGGAATCCTGATGCCTTGGTTCCAATAAATACGACCATGGTAAAATAAATTTTTAATCGTACTCCAATACACATGTGTGTGTTTGCGATGGGCAGTATTTATTTCAATTTGGTTTACCGTAAATTGATAAATTTCAGGTCAGGATAAAACCAAAACCCTGGACAGTCAAATGGCATTTGTATGGTTTCAAAGGAATTGAAAATCTATCCTTGGTTCCAATAAATACGACCATGGTAAAATAAATTTTTAATCGTACTACAAAATTTATTTGTGTGTTTGGGATCGGCAGTATTTATTTCAATTTGGTTTACCGTAAATTGATAAATTTCAGGTCAGGATAAAACCAAAACCCTGGACAGTCAAATGGCATTTGTATGGTTTCAAAGGAATTGAAAATCTACATGAGCAAATTAATGAGAAGTGGGAACTGAAGAAAGAGAAAACTTTTCATTTTAATAATGCCACAGCAGCTCAGAAGTATGACCTCATGAAGATATACAGGTACGCAAAACGCAACAAATTACAGCCAATTTTAATCAGCTTCCAAATTAAGTATGAATACTATTATAACCGTTTGCCTTTTACATTTTTCAGAGCAACTATACCCGCGGACGAGCAAGTAGAGATCTTCAGTGAAATCAGTCCACAATTAGCCAAACTGTCTCAGACTTTGAAGAAGCAGAAGCGAAAGAGAACTTTTGTAAAACCACACAAAACAGCTTAATTCTTACTTTTTTGACTAATAGCATTAGCACGGTTCCGTGGCATTAGGATTCTAAATAGTAAATAATACCACTTGCATTTCGTGTACTTTATTACACTGTAGAATGTTTGTACTATAAGTATGACTGTGCAATTAAATAAATTATTTATGTGTTCCATACACGTGCCGGCATTCTCCTGTACTGAGGAGTCTCGAATCTCGAAGGTGTTGAGCAAATGATTTTTTTTTGCATACTTTGGAATGCGAGTAATGGTGGAAGCGATTTTTAACTGCTCGGAAATCGTACTCAACAAAATGCTTCAGCTTCATG
>VNWX01002772.1:0-11407 GCA_009869905.1 Ceratophysella communis | reverse complement strand
GAAGGCGGAAGGTTCCTCCTTTGCAATTGTATTCCTCTTCCCACATCGGCTTCCGAGCGTCACGACTTAAGTGGAGGCTGATAAGATTTTAAAGAATTTAAATTTGAGATGTTTTTAAAGGTATGCCTAATTCAATGCCAGCTTGGGAATTTGGGAGCTAGAAAAAGTAACCAACCTGCTTCGTCGATCCAAAGATGAAGGAGCTGGAATGTTGTAATAGACTCCCCAAAAGACGTGAACGCTGTACACCATGTGAATTCGTCGAAGACTAGCCTCGAATTGCTCAACACCCATCCCACGTTGAGTACTGCGAGAATACAGAATCAAATTAGGCATTTTGAGGTATAAAATTGATTCTTAGAAATATTGCAGTTAACAAGGTGCTTACCGATCGACCCAGAACGTCCATGGAGTTTTCAACGGACGAGAAGACGTTGAGTAGATGTTAACTCCTGTCTTTCTAGCCATAGACTTTAAGAAAAGCTCCTTGCAGTCTCCACCACCAGATTCAGGACTTGGAACGGTGTCACCGTCCCCGCTGTGGACCTCAATCATGCTGGTTGAAAGACCCTTTTTCTCCTCGTTTAACTAAAATTAGATATAGTAGAGGTTATAGATTCATTAAGCATTAACCACCGATGAAAATCTAGATCCAGGTTATATCTATTCTATCATGGTGTACAGGTTCAGCTTTCAAAAGCGGTTTTAAATTGGTCGACAATTTGTATTTTACTGCACAGAACCGCGCAAAATGTATGCAAGTTCGAAATTTCGCGGACTTGGGACGCCAAAATGCATGCAAGAAGTCAATGAACTCTGACGACGACGACCACGACCGCCATAATATCCTCTAAAGAACAAATGCGACGAGAGAATGCGTCGCCGGAAGCAACAGAAAAAAAGACAAAACGCTTTGCTTTTTGGTTTGCCCTGCAACGCCGACAACGATTTGCTATGGCTTTGTGTCTTCCCAGACTGCAGCGTCGAGAATGTCGGCGACCGCAATAGCTGCCACAGGTAATGAATTCGAACTGCCAAGAAATGACCTAACTGAAGTGTTTGGGTCACCTGTGACCTGTAACGCCGCACACCGTTTCGTCACAATACAGGAATAGCATGAAAGGAGAATCTTGACCTCTGCGACATGGTGCTGGAGGGGGGGCAAGTGTTTAATTAAAAGCGCCTGATTAATTAAACAAATAAATGTGGAAGTTCTGAGCGGATCCACGTTATGCGGTTAAACGGGTCGAAGGTCAGATAAATAATATTTAATCTAGGGTCAATATTGAGTGCGGTCAGAGGGCTCAGGCCGAAAAATAAACGCTAGTGTGCACAAACGTCTAATGTTTCAATGATTTAAATAATAATTAATTGACCAATTTAGCTGGCTAAACTGACTTACCTCAGACTCTTTTTGGACGATCTTCTTGTCAGACTCCATTTTCCAGGAGTGATGTTGGGTTGAGTGCAGAAAAGTTGACAGAATTTTGAAGTTTTTTAGAAAAAAAAGTTTGGTTTGGATTTTGTAAATATTTTTTTCGGCTTTGTGTGGAGAGTAAAATTTTGGAGAACTTCACTCTACAAGAGACTACATTGGACTGACGACTCGGAGCAACGGCGACTAACGTAAGAAAACTTCGACGGGAAACGTTGGCACATCGCAAGTCCAAAGGGCGTTGACCTCTCGCCCACTCATATCTCCTGATCCATTTAACAAGCCGCAGCCAAGCATGGCGCCGGATACATATGGTCAATCCCCATTAGCCGACCCCTTAGTTTTAAAGGTATTTGTGAAACAGTAGCAGGGTCATGCAAGGGTCACTGGCTAGAATACCTTTGCCTTGTTAAACACACGATATTGCAAGATCAGTCTCAACCTGGATCGCATCGGTGGCAGTTTTTAAATTATGATGCTCGCGTCAGTGTTAATTTGTTTTTTTAACGGCAACACTAACAAACTGAATCTGAACGTGCACCTCAATTAAAAGGTATGAAAGGTAATCTTAATAATATTTCGGAATTCATGAATTTTCTGGAGGTCAAGAAAATTTTTACAAAATGTAATTATAAAACCACAATAAAATGCCATAACTCAGCCTTTAATTTCTAATAATTATGGCCCAGCCTTATTCTAAAGAAATATTTATTGGTAAATCCAATGAACGCAATTCGGAAGAAAATAGGTTGTATCCGCTGTAGAATTTAAAATATAAATAAGGTAGTTGAATTAATGAACTTTTAGTGCTTCTGCTGTTCTCGAAATGACTTCATGCAGTAAAGCACAAATGAAATTACGGGACTTAACAAGGAATTATGAAAGAATTAAAATACCCGAGAGTCCCTTTCTCCCACAATGCACCACAAGGCCTGTAACTTACTTTACTTTTCCTTTCACTCAATTGACTCCGGAAATCTTCTATGCGATTATGAGCCCATGAAAACGTCAAGATGCAAAATCCGAGTCTCATCGTGAATAATAACTGCTTAGAATTTAGAATGCCCATTTACACTTTGGTCGTTAAAATCTTGGTCTGACTACAAGACGACTACTGGCTAATAGGAGGCTAATGTAATAAAAGCCCAGTTCCGTCTCCGCCTAATGAATAAATATGTGATGGGGGATGAGGCCGTAATTGTTCTGTGTTCTGTAGTTGGTTCTAATAAAGTTTTAATAGGCAGTAGCCCTGCCAAGTGCTTCTTCCTTGAAAATAATAATAATAATATGATAGAAGGGATGGAAAATGAGAGTTAATGGGAGGCTAATGTAATAAAAGCCCAGTTCCGTCTCCGCCTAATGAATAAATATGTGATGGGGGATGAGGCTGTAATTGTTCTGTAGTTGGTCCTAATAAAGTTTTAATAGGCAGTAGCCCTGCCAAGTGCTTCTTCCTTGAAAATAATAATAATAATATGATAGAAGGGATGGAAAATGAGAGTGAATGATTTAATTAGTGCTCGGGATTTTGGGAAATGTCTTAATTAGAGCTTGTTGGGCTTGAATCTAGGAGCATGGAGCATAATGCGCTGGAGCATTGAGGCAGGGAAAGTGGACATGAATGCATAAATACTAAATAAACTTGCTGTTCCAGGCAGATCCGGTGCGGATGAGTTTCCCTGTATGATATTACGACTTTCTCTCCAGTGGAGCGCGTGAGCGTGGGCGAAAATTGTAAGCTTTTTGGTGTTTCACAGCGTTCTGCAGTGCTTTCCCTAAATTCCCTAAGTCTCCTGTTGTGAAGAGTAATATGAATATGATGAGAACAACAACTATTAATGTGTCTCCTAATTTCAGCCTTATTTCCGACTCGACTTTCTCCAGTCGGCTTCGCAAGTATCCGCAGGATTCTTTAATTACATTTGCATTACATTTCGTGGTTCCGGCTTAAGGGAGTGACTTCTTAGTAATTGGAGTCATTTTCATAATTGCAATTGTTATGACTCGCAGTGTTTGAGGCAGAGTTGCATTGTTTCTTGTATTAGCTAAAGATTCTGGTCTCAGAATTGAGAAAAGGACGTTCGAAAATTAAGTTCATCACCGCAGCCATCTGCCAAGACGTTGGCGAAAACTCTTGAACTCGCAAAGCATACCTGGACCTAATTAAAAGATTAACAAATCTAATTAGAAAATGCTAAAGTAAAATTTAAACGACATCAAAATATCTCAAATACTGTAAATAACTCATGCTGTTCCTATGGATTGAATTGGAATGCCGACTATCATATTCGAAATACAGCTCTTCAAGTANATTTAAACGACATCAAAATATCTCAAATACTGTAAATAACTCATGCTGTTCCTATGGATTGAATTGGAATGCCGACTATCATATTCGAAATACAGCTCTTCAAGTAATCTAATGAAGACTAAAAATGCAATTCCGACTTTCACCACCCTCTAATTTATGTCTATAATCTGCATCGAAATTCGTAGGACAATGGAAAAATATAAAAGTTAATATTCGAGTCTCAGTCGTACACTGACTGAATGAAAGAGCAGGAGGGACGACAACGAATCGAGATTTTTTTTATCTCATTCACTTTCCTCGCACTGTTGACGTGTGAGTCTCACACGGAGTAATTTATGATAACTCCGCCAGCAGCCTCCCCGCTAAAAAAAATGTAAATCCCGAATACAAAACAATAACTTGGAAAGAGATTATACATAACCACAACTGGAACGTCTATTATGCAGAGCACAGGGTTGTCAAATGGAATACAAGCGCATGCAGAGTTCTCTCATTTAAAACTAGTAATTTTTTTCAAAAATTCAACGCCGCTGAAGTAGTTTTTCATTCAGATAGAAATAAATTTAAATTATATAAATTATGAGTTAATGAGTTCGGTAATTCCTTAGACATCCCAAGTTTTTAATATTTTGTAAAATCAGGTTGGAAAAAGCGTTCGTATTAAATTTTGAGCTGAATTTCCAAGATTTTACAACCAATAATGATTGGCTGTGACATCTTGGAATCTTCCTAAATGGAAAATCGTTCAACCAGTGCTTGATTCCGTGTGACTCACAATTTTAATTTAACTAGATTACAACTCAGAGATAGCGTGCTGAAATTAAAACCGAAAATTCGGTCGCAATTTAATTTCACTCCGTAAATAGAAAGTGAATAAATTAGTATTGCGTTTTGAATCATAAATATTTAGTTAATTAAAGTTTCTAACAAATTTGCTTGAAATTTAACTAGTCAGGTAATTTATAAAAGGAACGCTATTAGTTTGCCGTTTCATTTTAAAACTAGGTTGCAACCCTGTTCTGCATGAAGACTCTCACTCAATATTCCTATCTTTGGTTTCATTTTTCACTTGTAGTTGGTGGGAGTTGGCGGTTTTTTTTGGAGAGCTACATATTATTGTATATTGTATAATGTAATTTCCTTAACTTGTTTCTTGCTCGGAAGTCGGGTGAAAGTTGAGGGCAGAGAGCGGAGGGAGAGGAATGATGTGCGAAATGGTGTCAATTTGAGCTCAGTTAAGAAGGAATTATGACCACCATTACACACCAAGAAGAACAAAAACTTTTTTGTTCCCGAAGTCCTCTCAAATAAAATCCAAACACTTTTCTTTCTGTGGTCGAACTTTCTCTTTCTCTACTCATCCACGAAAATGAAGACAGGCCTATTTATGGGATAAACACTATTCGCTCCTAATAGCGACTCCGTTCAGCCAATCCGAGTGTCTTCTCATTTGAATAGGGATTTTACTAGATTTATGAATATCCCTACATCTGACTTGAACAATTCGAAGTACCTACTCTAAATTCTAAACATTTTTATCCTTGTGAATTCATGATCCTGATTTAATTTTGCAAATGCCTCTGCTGTGCCGTGATTGATCAAGCTGAAGAGGTGCACCTATGTACATACAGAGAAAACCAAGACAGACAGCCAACCCTAGCAATTGAATGAGTGAAAGTGGTGTTGGACGGGGAATTGGCCATGCCACCTTTCTTTTCCTGGATGTCCCATCCTTTTGCCCATCCATGTGCCATACAATCCATCAGCCCTTGAAGCAGCCTATTACTTAGGATCCGAGGTCCCCGACTCCGGAGACCCGTTGAGCACAATCAGATTAGGATTAGTACGAGGGAAAGAAAGGCAGGAGGACACACGCTCCCAGCACAGCCCTTCCATCCACCTAAGACGACAAGACAATTGATTCTTGAATGGAAACATTCGAGCAGAAACAGTACAAGAATCTCAGGCTTTCCCTTGCCTTCTTGCTCCCAATTCTATTAGGGTTAACCAAATAATGCATGGCATCTATACAAATTAGACGAGCCCGCACTCACTTTCTCCTCGAATGATGTATTGGAAACGCTCTCCAACACAATCCTGCTAATGCCAGTGCCAGGTTCAGGCATTTCTCTGTCACACAATATTGAATTTGCCAAAACGATACAATTCAATCATGCCAGTTAATTCGGATGCAGTATTCAGTAAGTCGCGTATGTTGTCTCAGGGGAGCCCGAAATGCTCCGTACAGTACTGGTAACTGACGAGCCATAAATTCAGTGCTTTCTCCACGTTTTATGCAGGAAAATGGACAATACTTATAAGGTTGGTCTGTTGAAACGATAGCCTTGTATTAGCACGGATTTCATGCAGAAATTGCATTTTTCAGCTTGGAGAAAGCATGAAGCAGATCTCTAATATTCGGATTTTATTTAAGATCCAAGTCCTTTCCAAACCAAAAGAAGATGAGTTGAGGCTCCAACTTTTCTTCCACTTACTTAAACTTTTACTTTACATTAGGAATCATTGAAAATCAAGTTTGAAGTTTTTGTAAGACTCCTTTTCCTGCCTTCTTCCTTGCACATCTTACGGAGGAGCTCTTGCCACCAAAATCCCGGCTCCACTACGTGTTTGACTTTGGGAGAAAGTTGACTCTAGTGATTAGGCTGACAAACGTAATTGAATAGAATTTTCAGGCTACATTGAGCAATTTGAATTTCCCCTGTCCCGTAGCCTACTACTACCTCTCCTACTCTACAATTTGAGATTTCTTCAGGAAACTCCAGAAAAAACAAGCACTCTCATTCAACAGACGTCCTCAGCTAGAGTTAATATTATCAAATTTAGCGACTCTGTCAACACACTCTTTCTAATATACTCTGCACTCAACGGAGCTTTTTCTCCAGGAAACTCAGAAAAAACAAGCACTCTCATTCAACAGACGTCCTCAGCTAGAGTTAATATTATCAAATTTAGCGACTCTGTCAACACACTCTTTCTAATATACTCTGCACTCAACGGAGCTGTCGGCGTCACCAAAAAAAATCCTAAAGAAGTGGCCAATCTAGCGCGCCGGGCGCCACCAGTTTGAAAGATTTACACAGAGCTGTATTGTATTATTTATAGTGCTATAAATGAATGTAAATAGTAGATATTTTGTACCAGAACCATCGCCACATCTCAAAAACTTACTTCGTATTTCTTGCCCGTTTATAGAAAACCTGCTTTAGCGTGAAACGTGAAATTAGGATGGTAATTCGATAAATTATTTAAGCTTAGCAGTGATTCATAAATATAAAAATTAGTCAAGAAATTAGGCTCGTATAAATAATACTTGTCTTCAGTTTAAAAGGTCGGCAACCCGAAATGCGAAACGAATCGAATTCCAGCATTTACCTTACATTCGAAATTATGACGTTTATTTCCCTTTGACGCCGACATAATAAATAGCTCAAACAAAGTCAATGTTTCAATGCTGGAGTGTGTAGACAGAGGAAATAACAGGAGGAAATCCAGCGTAAACCTTTTTCCTAATTCAATTCCATTTCATGAAATGTTCGAACAATTTAGACAAATTGAATTATGGAAACAGAAAATTCCTTTTGTTTTACTTTGGAATCATTCTGATTCTTCTTCTGTCTCTCCAGCACAGCAGCTGGATCTTCTGTTCATGCAGATTATACGACAAACGAATTATACAATCCAACAGTTTTTACCACATTCGCTTGTTTAACACGCGCAAAGTATTTGATATATTCCAGGCATTGCTGGATGAGGATTTATGGCTGCTGGAATAAGTACATTTAATAAGGTAAATTGAATTTTTAAGTTGATTGAAATTGACGGTTATGGCTCAGCAATTTAGAATTTGAACCCAGGTCAGGTAGCCAGCAGAAGATATTTTGGTCAGAATAAGTGGAGCCATTGGGACTGTCAGGTTCGTGTTGGGCGTTCGGGGTGGCTCAAAGTGGTCAAGACGGGCGGAAGGGGTATAATAAGTGATAAGTGGGCCATAAGTTTGGATCTCGTGGATTATGGACGTTGCTTCAAATTTAGTTATGGGCAACAAGACTGACCCATGCGGTACTAGAGGGCTTTGGGAGTGGGCTGCTTTCCCCGGCCCAAATACGATTAGCCAAAAGTGTACCCCTGAGAGATGGACAGGATGGACCATTCCTGTCTACTACGAATTGGACGAATTACCCATCAGCTTCTTACAACTTTCTCACTTTCTCCGGTGAAAGTCGAGAATTTCGACTTTCAGTCCTAATTTGAAGTCGCAATGTACTTCTGAGCACATATTTACTCTAAATCAAATTCAAATATTTAAATTTTGACCAAATTAAACTGGTTAATTGCTTATTCTGACTAAAATGTATGATGATGGCTCCGATTCGAATTAATAAGGTCAGAGATTCTCATTTTCTTAATTATTTAGTAAAAGTTTGTTACCAGTGAAAGCAGAATTAATAAAAAATAAAAATTACTTATGAGATTTTTATCTTTGTGAATAAAATTGCCTGTAATTGCAGTTGATATAAAAATGTATTTTCAATTTTGAGGGGATGAACGATTTGATCTGATTTAAATCGATTTTCTGGATAGTGTATATTATTAATTATTAAATAAATCAATGGCGTAAGTCCAATGTTATCGATTATAGAAATCTAGCTGGAGTGCGTTAATGCTAATCATCTAAATCCATGCAACAAAGACTCCTGAATTAATCGGGGACTGGCGCATGTCACAGTTTTCGGAGATTGAAGCGAATTCTGCCCAAACTCTCTCATCTACACTGCCCTGCACTTGACTCATTTTCACGGAGAGCCGAAAAATGCCATGCGGTCCGAACCGAATTGCTGGTTCCTGCTTTGATACCCTACACCAAAATGCTTGTAATAGAGACATTTATCCGGGACACCTCGGAGTATCCTCTTCACCTCCATCCCGCACTTACTTATTTTAGAACAGCCGAATTATTCAATCAAGTATCGGTATTGAGAGAGTGTGGAGCTAGGGTCGATATCAGATCAGATTTACTGGCCTGAGCTTTAAAGCTTGATTAAGCTTTTAACATAACAATCCGCAAAAACTAAATATTTTTCATTTCTGCAAAAGTCGTGCAAATGGAGAAATTAACAGAATTCGTTACGAACTCATTTGTGGACAAAGAAATTGTTTCGAGCAATAAGTGTTCACCCCGAGCAGAGCTTCCCTCGTCTTCATCCCCGCCTGAGTCTGGCATCAGCCGAGCACGCAGCATTTCTCGGAGCCCCGAACAGCAGCGTACTTTCACTTCCGCACATTCCATTCTTAATATTAATAACAATAACAACGAAGTGGATGAAACTGAAGAACGCAGTAAAATAACCGGTACGTTGACACTAATTTTTAGCGTGGTTCTAAATTAATAGACAAGTGAATTAGAATTTTTCAGATACTGTTTAAATTTTAAATTATCAGATTTTTGAAAAATACTAGTTTGCTAATGAAGGTTCTGGGTCGATTTTTTAAGTCCATATTTTTTATGGATTTTATTTTATTTTACTTAAGATTTGCTGAAATCCATGGTCAATCAAGATCAAATTAAAGTACATTCACTTTCACGATCATCTTCATTTTTTTAATTCCACAATTCCCCCTTTTTCCGAATATTTTTTGCTCGGAGTTCATTTATAAAATTTACGGGTTAAAAATTCTGGAAAAGTTGGAAAAATTTATGTCATATTTTATGTAGTTTCTGATCCGGCATTCAGGTGTATTTTTTACAACTGCGTGATTCAAGCAAAAAATACTCACAAGAAACATGCCATTGAGCTATGTTTTCAATTAATTAATGACTCGGGGATTTACGAGAATAAAAGTTTAATTATACTCAACAATAAATCCCATAGATTAACAAATTCGGAGTACAACTTTTAAATCCATGTCCCTCCACCAAATTGAGGAACTAATTAGGTAAATGAGGAGCTCAGGTAAGAGCTCTCACTTTCTCGGAACACTTTTCCCATTACAAACTTATATGCTGGAAAATTCCTGGATACGAGCACGGCTAATAAGACAGGGTTGTTGTCTTGGTCAGAGCACTAGTCAAATTTTCATAAATAAACTCCAAAGCCACGTCAATTCAATCATTCAATTGAGGCAATGAACGTTTTTTACTCCTGTTCTAAACCGAATGAAAATATATTAATATATTTTATTACATACACTCAGTTAACATTTAGGTTAAACCTTTTGAGCCATGGTTGTACAACTGTCACAATTATCCATATTGAGAGCCTGAAATCGTTGAATTCTTGTCTAATTTGACAAAAAGCTAACCCTATGCTTATTTAAATCACGTCTGCGTCCTGCGTCTGACAAAAATGCAAATCCCTTGTTTCAGATACATAATTTGCCCGAAATAATTTGTTTACTGGTAATTCACAAAATTTCAAAATTATATTTTTCAAAAATATAGAACACGGAAACAGCAACCCTGAACAAAACTACCTGCAGTGAAGTTACAAAAGTAGCCCAGCAATCCACCCGCTGGGACAGTCTCAGAAAGTTTATTTGTGTGGGGGTTGAGGGGTAGGTGGTAGCCATGAAATAAAAAGTAGTGTAATTGAGTGAGAGTGAGTGACGGAGGTGAGCGTGTGAAGGCTAACAAGTTAATAGGTTCATCAATTAATTAATTAGAAGGCAGTGCGGGGTAGGGAGGGAGCTGGGGGCGAGCTTTATAATAAATTAAAATGGAGTGAAGAGAGGAAATTAAATATTGGGGCCGAGGCCTCGAGGGCATCCAGGGAATTACTTAAACTACAAAAATGAATCTTGTCTGCTGGTTCATAGAAGAAAAGTTTGGGGGCAAAACTAATTTTAAGTACCTTTCCACTGGAAACAAGGAGTGGGTTTATGACTCCATACACATTTTAATAACTCACTCTTTAATTTAAATAGTTATATGGGTACATGGAGCAAGCTTGTTTTGTAATGCAAGCCCATATACATAGGGTTGGGAAGGGATGATGGAGCAGCGGGCGAGGGTGGGCTGACTGGGAAGAAAATGGAGAAAGTAATGGAAAGCAGACGAGAGGTCCTTACAATGAAAAATGTTTCAATTAAATAATCTTTCCTTTTGATTTCTTCTGGGGTTTCTTTGGCCCATTCTCGCAATTTCCTGTTTTCTTTTGCTTGCTTGCAGCTTTGTATCCATTACTGCTCTGCTGCGACTCCATTCCAACACCTTGGGCTTCACATGTTCACAAGGCTAAGAAATTCATTCAAACTCATGCCTATTCTACGTAGTGGGTGCCGAGTTAATGTAATTCTAATTTACCGGCTTCAGGAGTGCTTGTTCGTTTTATTTCGAAATTTTCACAATTCCCTATAAATCAAAGAATTTGATGTCGTATAATGATTTAGTTAAAATCAGTATTAAAATGAGTCTCAAGGAGTCTTGTAGATCCTTGATCAATTGAGCCCGACAACGATAAGCTGATAACGGGATAGTAATTTTCAAAAAATTATTTAAAACTAAATTGTAAGTTGCTAAACACCAATCGCCTGATTTCAATTGTTAAAAGCTCATGCTCATAGAGGGTAATCTGTAAATCTGCCTATTTGATGTTATTCGGGATGTTGAGCTCAGTAGTGAGTGACAAGTGGAAGTGAGAAAT
>VNWX01002771.1:0-11412 GCA_009869905.1 Ceratophysella communis | reverse complement strand
GAGCTTGATGTAAGGTGCAAGCAGTTTTCCAAAGACGGCATTGAAATTGACATTAATCAAGTACACTGCACGGTAGTACAAAATGCACATTTCCACTCGACTGGTCTCCGAGGCAAAGAACTCATCAGATTCCGTCGGCCATTCGATGCTGCGCAAATGTTTGAATTTTAATCATTTACGTACCAATACATCAAAAATCATATATTTTTCAAACTGTCTAACCATGTTTTGTTGAGCCAATACTTCATTGTAAAACAACTGAAATATATAACTGATGTGCAAATTAGAGCACAGCATCCAGCGTCGTAGAACAGCGTCGCATCCAGACTCAACAGCAGTACAAACCCGACGGTTGACGCGGGTCCAGCACAATTATTGTTGATTAGTTGGTAAATTGAAAATTCCTCGTTCCGTAATCGCAGACTTAGCAGGAGCAAAATTGGTAAACTTCCAGCTAAAGTTGTAAACGCCGCCAAAAATACTACTTTGCGAAATATTGATTCGCACAAGTTCCGGGTATTCATTTTTGTGCCTTAGAAGGTTCAATACCAAATTAAGTATCAAATATCAAACAAAGCAAGAAATTAACGTTTATAACGAATAAAATAACTAACCCCAAGTGAGATTTGCATTGCATAACTTGATTCACAAGTTGGCTCAATTCCTGCTGGTATTTCCAGGCTGTTAGCCTCAGAACAATTGCTGCAAATGCTTCCAATACTAATATTCCCTGTAAAATCAAAGCGTTGGCTCTAACGGCGTTGCTCTTAGAAATCAGCTGTATGAGCTGGTAACACAATTTTATTACATGGCTGGCCCATAAAAAAGCATTGAAAAATTTATGCTTATAGCCCATGCGTTTGATTTTGCAGCTTTCCTTTGACCCAAATGTACGGGAGCGTCCAAGATGAACAAACGATTTTAAAAATAAACTCTAGACCCTGCATTTCAATCTTCGTTAGCATGCTTGCAACGTGAGCTTTATTTCCTTATTTTGAGATTTAGATCGAATTGAATTAATTGAATTGAAATGCGACAGCTCTGCGAGACTTCAAGAACGTTAATGACTATGAAGAAAGGGCTCAGTCCGAATAGAAGATAACATGGCTTGAATTGATTGCGATAAATAGAGTCATTAACTATATACGAGTTAATTAGGCTATATAATAGTAACTTAATTATTTAAATAGATTACCGGCTCTAATTTTCTGAGTTATAAATACGTCAATTATTTCCTAAGTTATTTTCAGATCTCCATTAGATTTTATGCTCCGCCAGCAGGTGGACTCACTTGTTTTTTCTATTGAATTTAAACATCGAATTAGCGTTGGCAAATATTTTGTAGGTGCTGGCTTAGCTGACGTGTAAAGCGTTTATGTATGACTGCTTTGACATAGAGCCAAGAAAATCAACAAGTTTATATTTTATTTCTAATTAGACTAATGTATATTAACCTTTGAATTCCCGATTATTGGTACAATTATTTATTATTTTGTTCGGTAATAGTCATGCATCAGTAACGGGGTCAAGGAAATTGGTATTACTGACGTCACGGCATCGCTTCTGCCATTTTGCAGTGCAGTGCACTCTTAGCTGCCTACATCAAATCCTATCATTAAATGGGATATTAGGAGGGCGGGTAGGCGACCAGCAAATTGACGACACTATTCAGTATGATGTCCTGACTTATAGTGGGAACACACCGTCTCGCTATTGCGAACGTGTTGCCAACAATGAAATCCTATGTTTTGCATGATGCCAGCAGACACTTCTCTTCTTTGTTCCAAGGTCGAGCTATGTAAGTGGGTGGGGGTATACAAAAGCTATGTGAACCCTCGGATACCTTGACAGCTCACAGCCAAGTCAAATGCAGCTTTTAAACCGAATAATTGTATATATTCAAACCAAAAATCGAATTTTCCGGCAGTGATTTGAGAGCCTTCCATAATTTAAGTATGGAACCGCATCCGCACCTTTTCATCCCAGTTCTTCATTCCTTTTCCCATTTAAAATGATGAAATGCAAGGTACAGTACTGAATCTATAATAATAAGCCATGAGCAACGATCGCTTGCTCCTAGAACCATTCAGGAAGATTCTTCAAGTTTAAAGAGCTCGTCAGATTCAGCATACTATTTTTGAGTGGAAAACCAAGGACAAAATATTCAATCAAACAGCAAAATACGTTGCAGGCCTAGGCTACTTCGCTTGATACTGACAACAGGTCATAATACTAGTTAATGCATTAGCATGGGCTTACGCCTACCGTACTCAAGGGGTTCGCTCAAGTCAATGAATGAAAATGCTTGGATTTGTGGAGTAGAGTCAGTGAAAATTCTAATAAATTACTTTCTCATATTTATCACCCTCACGCGACGTCCTTTAGCGCAGCTCAGCATCCTACACCTAAGCATCCCGGAATCTTCCTATGTGTATTTTAAAACAATAGCAAGAATACGACAGAATTGAGAAATATTTTCGTGAGATTTGCGGACCGCTACTTGAAAGTTGAAAAATTGAAATTGACCCACAAGAAAGAAGATGAAGAGCGATTCCGTACGAGGAACGCTTAATATTATGCTAGCAGGCCTTTTGATAACCCAGATAGTCTTGTGTGTATTACAACCCAGATCAGTCTGAATTATGTGTTCAGGAAACGAAAGAGGGTTGAGTCCCCTTTACGCTGAACAAGTAACTTTTTTGTGTCCCTCGCTTTTTGAATGTCTGAATCCGGAAATTAGGGTAGTGACTCCTTGAACAAATCTGTCAACTACAAAGGCTCTGGAGAAGAGGGAAACTCTATTGTCATTTCGGAGAGTAAGTTGACTTTTAGCGGAACATAAATTGAATAGAGTTTCTGGTTCTTTATTGGAATCCCGGACTTGCTACAAAAGTCGGGATATATGACCACCGGAAACGCTATGACGTAGTACGAGTGATTTACTTTGTGGTGCTCTGCTGACTCGTCTTGTCCTCGTCGGAACATCTTCCCAAGATTCTTCAAGCATGTAGTTGACAATTCATTTTATCAATGGTAAATGACAGAAGGAATAATCCAGGAAATGGGCATGTGCTCTGCTACACCCACTGCTACTAGAATGCTCGTAATGCTACGGATACGCAGTACAATTCCTCTATTGTCACAATTGTTCCGCACCGGGGTTTCTTGGGTGCCCCCAGTAGCTTTTCTTCAAGCTGGGCTAGGCCTAGATGTTACGTTGTGTTATGATATGACAAATTGCGGTGTGGGTTTAAGCTATTGTATTCAATTTCTGTATGGTTCTATTGTGGCTTTTGAACTATAGATTTCAAATTTAAACTAAGAGTGAAAAGGCGTGTGGTTTGGCTAAAGATGTATTTTAGTAGATAACGCCTGTGGCTTACATATTGTAACACCCTGTACAAATTGTGCATTACGCCCTGTGCATTAGCATATCTGTAACCCTGTGCACGCAGAAGCCAGAAGCCATTAAACGAAATAAATTCCACAGAACGCTAACTGAAATTTCTGAAAAGAAGAGATGCTCTGACTACGTATCGGTAAGCAGTGCGATGCGCTTGGAACAAATAATAAGGGACTTCCTTACAATCTTGAGATCGAAATTGAGAACTTGACACACGTCAATCAAACGTATGGTAAACCTACTCATTTTCTTTCTTCCCGCTACAAGCTACGTTTACGCCAATGGGTAGGCTGTCTAAATATTTGTAGGCAGGGTCGGGCTGACACGGAAAGTTCAAATACATAGCAAGTAGCTCCGTGGGCCCTCGAAAACGTTACATTTAAACTTTCGACCTTAAGCATAATCACAAATTATCTCTCGAGCTCAGTTTTACTTATTTTCTGAAACCCTGAGCCCGGTGGTAGTTACTCAAATTAAATGGTTATATTTTGACAACGTGCAACGTGCTACACACTGTACAGGCTTCGAATACATGGATAACGCCAAAAAAAGGGTTCCCAAATTCCCAAAAGCCGTATATAAATCTTAGGAGCAATTTACTCATAGGCCTAAGAATCTATTAAAACTTTTAGATAAACGCAGGATTTTGATGCTGACATTTTTGCAAGCCAATTGTAAACTACAATTGGGTCGCAAAACTTTCTAGTTTTATTTCAGTTCTATTTTTACGACAATAGCAGTATTTTTATTAGAATCTGTAAGTAAAAGCCAGTGTGTATTCTTGTAACAGAATTTCAGTTAGGCCTTATGGGGTGTTTGTTAGGATGTTATTAGGTTTGAAATTGAGCTTGAGACTGAGCAGCAATAATGAAATCAAATTGGGCTTTATCACGCCTCGTTAGGATTTCATGGGTCGCGGCTCCCAAAGCCGAGATTATCACACGCACAAANTCACACGCACAAAAGTGGGTCCCTCAAAAAAAGGCTTTCTGAAACCGCTTGCCTTTAGCTTGTGGCAAGAAAAACTACATGCTTTTAATCTGGAAGGTGCTCTGACATTGAATGAACATTTCATCAACAGGAATGGTCATTGCTTTGAGCTATGTCCAGTCCAGAATCCACAATGAGCAAGACTGCTTGTCGCCTTACTCAAAACTGATTAAGAATAGCCTTATCAATTTTAACACCGCTGTGCGTGCATCGAAATGCGGCGTGTCATTGAATTTCCAAACAATATAGGAAATATTTAACGAACCGTTAATAATGTAATCTGGCTTATTTGTATTAAATAGTGCGGCAAACGCCTTTGCAGATAGCTTGTGAACAATAAGTAAATCTTCGGCCTTTGCACAGAACAGGATTAACGACCCGCGCCGGGTCCTGGATCGGAATTCCTGCTGGTTTGTTGAATCAATATAGCAGCAATCTTCACGTTCGCTTTGGTACATATTAAGCGTCTAAATTCTGTAAAAGGACAGCTAAATGAGACTTGTATTGGGCCCAGTATTTTCTTGTATTTTACTTATTGTATTGCATAAGGCTGGCAAGAGGAAAAACATGTATGTAAACAATATTCTCTCCTTCGAACACATTTTTAAATTTTAATAACTATTCGCGAACTAGGCACTTTATTTTGTATGAGTATGAGACAATTGCCACATAATTAAAGCCCGCTTGGATTTCCACACCTATCCTATAACCCGCTTTGTCTGGATACTGATTTCCGTTTTCCGGTACCCAAATAGAACAAAATAGATACGTAAAACAGCCTTAAGTAAATTCGCAACAAATTATCAGATTAGGAGCAGTAGAAAGAACAAGGCTGGAGGCGGAGTGTCTACGAACTCACAAGACGCCGGGGAGTTCAACGAATTAAATACCGAAGGAGGCGGAGCGTTACACGAATCCATGAGAATTTTGAGCTGAACATTACAAAGCACAGGGACAGAAGACAGAATGCTTGCAGCCTTAGTCAACTTGATATCAGAAATTTTCACTCCTGTCTGATATAAAGCCTTTTGTTTGTAACTCAAATTCACCCTTTTGTGTAATCTTAGTTCACAAGGAAAATGAAGAGTCGTGGGTTTGTTCTGTGCTAAAATTAAAACCGGAATTTCCAGTATAACAAAACTTCGCATTGGAAACTGAAAATAATAATCTAACAGAATTCTATATACGGGCCATCGTTATTTATCATCCACCATTCCTACCTGTGCCAATTTGTTCTTCCAGCGGCTGCCGAAATAAGAATGATGTGTCTTAGGAAATAGTTGACATTGACCTAGGATCTTTGTTATTGAAAATATACCTAATATGAAATTTTAGAAAGTTTGCGTGACTTACATTCAGCTACAAATTCAGCAGATTTCGCGTCAGCTTAGTCGCAAATAATTAAACTACCTCCTTTCGCAATGCGATAAGTGTTTTACATTCGTTTTGTGAGAACATTCATGACTTATAAGCCGGATCCTTCTAATCTAAACAGTACAATGGTGCACGCCGCCTGAAAAGAATAGCTCTATTGTACTTAACTTTTCGAATTGGATTTATATTTGTACTTGGCACACTACGGCACCTTTTGTTCTGTTTCATTACAAGTTAAAGCCTAGAGCAGAGATTCGTTTCAATGAAATTTTCTATTGAACCCCGAATTATGCTTTGTTCGTCAATTTAGGGTGTTGGAATAAGGCCCTGTGTATCAATTACATTTGAACGGTGACGAGATTTTCAAAATGGGAGACGATCCCTTCGTAGTGCAAACCAGAATTAAGCACTAGTGCTATTGAATTCTGAACAAGAGGTAGCCAAAGTCTAAAGCTATTGTTCGTTGTTTTAATTGAATTACGCGGCCTTTTTTGCCATGAAAAACAGAGTTTTTCATTGTCATGAACAGAGTCTAGTACTTATACTTATTACGAGGAATATGAATATAAGGCTCGCAATAGAATGTACAGGATCTGAATCCTTGGATTCCACAGGCTCGCCGCTTCAAGTGATACTTGAATATTATCTGCTTGACGCAAAGCTTTTCCTGAAATGGGTAAACTGTTGTGAACGATTCTAAATTAAGTAAAATAGTCATGTTCAAGTTCAAGCGTTGTGTTCTAAATTGCAATAATTAGCCGTGATGCACATTTCATAATTTAGGAAGCCCTACAGCTCTATTTTCGCCGGAAATAGCAAAGTTTCACGCGGATTTACTGCCTTGAGGCAAAGGCAAAGGGCGATAAACAGTAAGAAAAGTAAAATAGGTATACCAATTTTCGCTCGGTTTAGGCATGGAATTATTCGGAAAGAGCAAATGGCAATTTATACAACCGGAGTTGAAACGAAGAACTGGTAAGAATTACGCCTATGGCTCTGCTCGGTGTAGAAGAGACACATAGTTAGCTCTGAAAGGAAGCAATCGAACATTGCAATCAAAACCCAACCCATGTCGTCATCTTAAAATTATCTGTTCGATTTAATCTTTCTATTAACACACAATTGATTGTGAGATACTTACATAACATGTTACTGAATTACATGTGTTTCCTGAAATTTTTAGGGTCATTCGCAAAACAAAGTTAAACGAAAAAAGTTGTACTTCTTCTTTTTACTGTGAAAATTTTCTCTTTCACGCTTCTGGGTTCCTGACAACTGACAAACAAGATAAAAGATGAGTGAAAGTGCAACTTATATTAGTTTACCCGGTGCTGTGGCGTGATTCCTGTTTATATAAATTAATGCATCTTCGCTGTGCATGAAACCAGAAAAATGCCATCTCTTAATGAAAATAGATATGCTACTATTAAGCTGCACGTTTGCGACCAATTCAGTATGAAGTCTAACAGTGCATAATTCGTCTCGTGTATACAACGACGCTACCTATACCTTTTATGATGGTATAAGGGGCCAATATAAAAGTATACAGAACGGGAATACCTTATACATGAATATTGATCTGATCATTAAAAAAAGATAATTTGACTCATGCACCCGTGCCCTTCTTTCTCACATCTGGTTAATGATTTTGATGAGTAAGCGGGAGCTTTTAACCGGGGGAACACACCGGAAGGCTTGCTTGTATTTATCGCTCTGATATAGAAACAGTGAGGTTAGTTTCAAAACTCCAACTGTGTAATCAGTTTTCCTCATACAGTTAGTAGCAATTAGCAATGAAGAGAGGACTCTCGTGTCTAGGCTAGGCCACCTTACATGACATTCAAGGCTCCGAGAAGCTAAACCAGATTTTGATTATATATATTTTGATATCACAATTGGATAGAAGTATAGGTTAGAATTAGAATTAGGTACTTAAGTAAGACTAAATCTACGAAGCACCTTGGGAAGTTTAGCAAAAACAAAATATCCTAGCGCATGTATTGGAAGAAAACTTTAATCAGCATACACTCACATTAGATTGAATAAACCACTTCAATGAAATCAATAGGCACTGGACATTTTATGCAATTGAAAAAGGGTTTCGAAATAAAGATTTATTTTCGTAACAAAATCGAGACCAGGTTGATCGGTCGAAGCTTTCGATCGACACCTGGTTGACTTAATTAAGATTAATGAGAATGAGGATGCCTCGAACGACGCTAACAGAATCAGAAAACCAGGAGGTAAAGTTTTCGATGCCTGTATGTATCTATAGGTTGGTTCAAAGCCGTTTTTATTTCCCGGACACTTATTAAATTCGCATAGTGAAATAAATTATTTGATTGAAAACAGTTGAACATTTTCATTAGGGCCAGCTTTAGGCATTCTCGCACTGTGTGTACCAAATAGGAAGTATAAAGCTAAAACTGCATCACACAAACCCACTCAGATATTTACGTTTTTCTATATTGAAGTGATGCTGAGCCCTTGTCCCAATTCCTTGTTTGTTGTAAGGTGCCAAGCAGTCTGGGACCAGTCGGCTTGGAATAGCCACTGTCCAGAAATGTTTCTTCAAATGATCAACAACTTCCGGATTAACAGGCCCTTGCTTTTCCCAAAAATTGTAAAATCCTGAGTATTTAAACATTGTAATGCTCTGAAGAGTGTGATAATCCGCGAACAATGAAGAGAAATGAAAATGAGGCATAAGCTTGAGTCGGGTCCTTTTCTCTTTTTTGTTCAGAATTCTCTTGGTCGTGTTTCGTGTTTCGTGGTCATCAATGCTTCAATTTTGGAATCAGATCAGAACTCCTTAGACCTTAACGGCGTCACAGAAGACGAGACCACCCTTGAAAGACGCATTTTGAAGTAATTGATAATCTTGTTGTGGGCAACGCTTTCTATTGTCCCAGGACTTTCCTCTTTGCCGTGTGAAAAATGCATTCACTATAATATTCGGAGTTTCTGGTTGTCCGTCTGCGCGTTCGAATAACTCGTTAATAAATTAGAATTCAATATTTTAGAAATGAGGCATAAGTTTGAGTCGGGTCCTTTTCTCTTTTTTGTTCAGAATTCTCTTGGTCGTGTTTCGTGGTCATCAATGCTTCAATTTTGGAATCAGATCAGAACTCCTTAGACCTTAACGACGTCACTGAGGACGAGACCACCCTTGAAAGACGCATTTTGAAGTAATTGATAATCTTGTTGTGGGCAGCGTGAAGAAAACGCTTTCTATTGTCCCAGGACTTTCGTCTTTGCCGTGTGAAAAATGCATTCACTATAATATTCGGAGTTTCTGGTTGTCCGTCTGCGCGTTCGAATAACTCGTTAATAAATTAGAATTCAATATTTTAAGCACTCCGTATTACTGTCTGAAAAATTCTTAGTATCTATCGACGTTGTAAAAAAAATTATTTCATATTCTTAAAAAGCAAAGCAGAGAAGTAGTTGCTTGTATTATGCTGACATGCCGGGTACGAACTAAATATTATATTTGCTGTTGAGCTACTAACAAATTCCTTTAATCCAATCCTACTAATAAATTGACAAGATTGCCTAGAACTATATCCTGGCAAATAGTCGGAAAAGTATTTCGCGTATTTCTGAACGTAGTTCCAACTCGTACCTCCATTATGGTTGGATAGAAATTAAAAAGCATTTATCTCCTTTTGTCAAGTAAATTCCTGTGCCTTGAATTTTCTGTAACTCGGCAAATTGACGCGACAATTCCTTTACTCTGCCTGCAAGATCCAGACTAATTTTGACTATGAAGAAGCAGATTCTTCCTAATACCAAACCAACAGTGTGATATGAACTCCCATGAGTTCGTGGAGACGAATGTATATGACCATTGCTTAAATATTTACTACGTAAGTGTAGCGGAAGGCTTCTTAAATACCAATATTTCTTGAAAATATAAGATTTCTTATCGCACATTGAACTTATTGATCTGCCGAAAAAAACTCATTTTCTTATCGCACAGTGAACTTAATGATCTGCCGAAAGAAGCTCATCAGAAATTGCCTGTTTTTTCGGCAAATCTGTATGTTCCCAAATGCTATAAAATTTCGGCGAATCCGTTTTGGCAAATTCACCGGGAATCCCATTTATTACTAGTGGGACGTCTTCCGATAGGAAAAGTAGAAAACTAATGTATTTTATGCCAAATTTTGAGTTGAAAAGTAGCAACGGACAACTAGGCCTGAAATTGCTTCCTCGAAACTATTTATTATATAACGTAATGCAAGCTTAATGATTAGCAAATATTTGGAGTAAACATTTTTCTTAAAATTTGTCGCTTTTTAAAAAAATGTATTAGAAGTTGGAAGAAGCATTAAACAGAATGACGTTAATGATAATATTATGAACGCAAATAACTAAAATAGTTTAACTAAGTAGATTAGCTAAGACGTTAAAATAAAAACAACGCCAAATTTCATAATATCGTGATAGAATTAATTAAAATATATTATCATATTAATAATATGCATATACTAGCAACTGTATTTTCAACGACGAAGCCGAAACACGATTTAGCTTCACAAGAATGTCTTACTGAATGGGCATAAAAATGTATTTAGCGTATTATCACAAATTTTCGTTGTATTTGAACTTAGCTAACTCGTCCATTTTTATTGTTTTGCTCCATTTCCTCGCGGAACTTTCGTTCGTAGTACTGTCGCTCCTCCTGGAACTTCTTTTCGTAAAATGCCTTTTCTTCCAAGAACTGCCGTTCGTACAGCCTTTTCTCCTCTTCGTACCGCTTATCAACTAATTCAGTCTGCCTTGAAGCTCCTCCGCCGTAGGCGTGTCCTTGTGGCGGGAATCTTGCATGGCTTTGGCTCTGTTGCGCTGCCCTCGCTCGTGCAGCCCTGGCACCGTCGTGATTTGTGGGTTCGGCTCTTGGTCGCATTTGAGGGTTAATGGAATTCGATGGCTGGCGCATGAGATGTTGACCGGCTTCCGGTTGTCTCATGTGGTTGTATTGCCCTGGTTCGGCGGGAGGTCTCATTGGTTCAGGCCTGCGCATTAGACTCTGCATAAGAAGGGATGAGTCCTCTCCAGACGCTTGGGCCTGTTCCGCTGGTCTTCGTTGGCGCTGCTGCCCCCCGCCGCCGCCGAGCATGGAGGCAAGACTTATTGGTTGAGCTGGCGGTTTTGGGGCGGATTGTGTGAGTAATTTTAAGAGGTCGAGCTCTTGTTCCTCACTGTCATCGTCGTCACTCTGAAATCGATTTAGGGCAAATTTAGCATTAATTGTACAACCTATTTTCAAATACATTGTGAAAGTATTAAACAAATAGGCAGTAGGAGAACTGTTAAGGTTAATGTATGTTATAAAACTTATTACTGTTCATTAAAAAAAAATTAGGCTATAAACCGAGGAATTGAACGTTAATAAAATAGAAAAGGTTATTTGGCGCGTTTCGTAGTTAATGACCTCGCGCAATGATCTCGCGCATCCAATTTGTTTGTTTATGAAGGAACCGAGCTACGCGGCCAAACAATCTCAAGTACTTTTGTATAGTCTATTTTTTTTAATGAACACTAGTTATTTTAAAGTAACAAATGCCTATGAAAATTTTACGCATATTTGCGTTACTTGATTATTACTATACCAACTAAGAATCGTAACTTACGTCATC
>VNWX01002770.1:0-11412 GCA_009869905.1 Ceratophysella communis | reverse complement strand
TATTTAATGTACTTAAACTAAAACTGTTATCCGGCATCGTACTGTGTATTAACTTGATTTGATTTCTGGTAAATTTTATACGTAATGAAAATAGATCTAAATGAAAGATTATGAAATGGATCAGCAAACGGAAAATCGCGCTTAGGATGAACGATGAACTACATGACTTAAGCAAAATTAAGCCACGAACCGTGGAAAGTGATGACTCCGATTACCATGTACCATGAGCATATGAAATGAACTGACGTGAATGAATATATCAACTACCACCAGAGAAAGCAAATGTTTTCAAAGGTAAATTAGAAAATATTTATGTTGTGAAAGTCAGATTAGGTACACCAAAACAGATTTCTAAGCTAAATCCTAATTATGATTCAAGATTGCACACATTTCTGAGGAAAAAGCAAATTATTGGCGATGTTTCGTTTCGTAAGTGTTACGGTCAATGGCATAACATAACTTTGTAACTCTCACCTGTCAATTTCCAGTCCCTTAATTCAAATCAGGAAGGTCTAGATTAAGAAGTGACATTGGTGCATCAAGGCTTTTTGCTAGTTTTACCGTTTATCATGAGACTATATTAAGTATTGCTTTGCAAAATGATCCTGTTTGTTAAGATCACTGTAAAAGCTTGAGAGTCGCTAAGCTAAGCTAGTGTTCCTATCAAATCTTCCATTCCCGAACCCGAACGGGATGGTTCTCCCAGTGGAAATTAAAATTTCAATTAGAAAATAGCGTCCCAATCCCAATCCCAGTGCCCAACCCAATCTCAAAATGTACCATATCTTTCTCTGCTAATTAAATTTCAAATCAGGAAGGTCTAGATTAAGAAGTGACATTGGTGCATCAAGGCTTTTTGCTAGTTTTACCGTTTATTATGGGACTCTATTTAAGTATTGCTTTGCAATTTGCAATATGATCTCCTACATGTTACGATCACTGCGAAAACTTGAGAGTTGCTAAAGCTAAGCTAGTGTTCCTATCAAATCTTTCAATCCCGAACCCGAACGGGATGGTTCTCCCAGTGGAAATTAAAATTTCAATTAGAGAATCGCGTCCCGATCGCAATCCCAGTGCCCAACCCAAACCCAATTTCAAAATGTACCTGTATCTTTCTCTGCTAATTAAATTAATACAGTAGTCTCATCCTACCTGTACAGATTCTGTGGCAAATACATGGATGCATCAATGTGTTTCTCTGAATAGATAGAGTCAGTCATCTTCAAATTGTCAAGTGTATATCCAGGTACTTACAATTAGACTCGTATGGAAAGAATGCCATGAGACTAACGAGCACTTCCTGTGCCAGAAGGATGGAAAAGCATTGCTACTGCAGTATGCAAGATTACTAATAGGCAGGTAAAATACGAAGATTTTTATGCAACTTTCACCATATCGACTTTTCAATACCGGACTCTTTGAATCTGTACTTAATTCATAGAAAAAGGGGCGATGACAAAGATACGACAATTGAGGACTAGTGGGTTATATTATTTATTTATGCAAAACAGTATCGAGCTAGTTGACTGCGTACCTGACTTAAAGAGTTAATTACATGAGAGAGCAGCTGAATTTTGAAACGAATTATTTTGACGGATGGCAATGGAACTGCTCTATGATTATTTCCTATCTAGAAAGTCCAGATCATCTGTGAGTTTAACGGTCTACAATTACCGCCATTTATGCAAACGATGTCGGTTTCATGTTCATGATTCATTATGAAGCGGTTTCATGTATTTTCTCGGACTCATGATGATCCAGATTCAGAATAATGGGATCAACAAATGATGCCAGTAGTGTAAATAATATGTGTCATATGATATGGTGAACTACATACATGCATACCGATCATTATCAAAATGAGCTGAAGCTCCATTCAAAAATAATCTAGAAAACGAGATCCGGATGAATGGGATCTAAAACACCGAGACCATAAAACTTTTACTAATTCCATAGCTATGAAAAATTATGAATAATGTCCACGCCGTATAAAATTTCAGTCCTTGCTTCAGTATTAACACCGAGAAAGAAAGCGAAGAAAGCATTAGCAGCAGACGTGAGAAAACTCCGAGAAAGCGAGGGTGAAAGTGAATCCGTTGAACGTACCTTGGGGGATCCTGGGTTGTCCCTTTGTGTAGCGACGCGGAGAAAGCTTACTCCGCTCCTCACTAACGAACAAATATGTATAGTAGTATACTTATATGTCAAAAACAACTGTAAAATAGGAAATGGATAATAGTTGCCAGGCTTGGCTTTCACTTCTGAGGGAGGGCCATAGCAGAGACGGAGTCTCGGGAGTGGGAGTCCGTGCTTCGGGCACGGAACGAGAAATGCGGGTGGCTTTCTCCGATGCCCAGTTAACTAATTGGCCTGACTGAGTGTCCAGCAGCCATGGTACGGGGATTATTGGCGAGAGCAGTGGTTCCGTGGATGTGAGTGGTCCTGAGGCAGGAGGGTTCAATGTTCAAACTGTACTTTTTCCTCTCTCCCTGCCCTGCTCGTTCTGGGCTGAGAGCAGCGGAAAGGCGTCTTATTCTTCTTGTGGCTATGCACTTCAGGCCTGAGTGCCTATTGCCAGACTGCGAAGCAACCTGCTCTCTGCGTTGCGTTCTCCGTCCTGTGTAGCAGGACGTGGGCCACGAAACCTCGGGCCAGAGGCAGGCAGGCTTCCTGCGGGGCTCGGCTCCAACCTTCCCTGGCTCTCCACCACCCGACTCCTCTCCACGAACCATGCTCATGAGCCATGACCTCCATTCTCAAGCAAGCTGTTAGCGTCAGTCAGCAGTCAGCAAGTCAGCACAGCCTTTCCCCCAAACAGCAAGAAAGGACTTTCTTAAATCCTTCAAAAACATTGAATCAATACCCTATACCATTAGAACAAAATATCAAATGTGTGTTTTTCAAAACGCTCTTTTGTCGTCCAAATAGATAAAGACTCATGCTTTTATGACTCACTAAAACACGGTTTTCAACTTAACTGAAATATTTACCATCGGTGTACCACAATAGAAAAGTTCAGATTGGTGATATCAACTGATTTCAATCTTTTATGTATCGTTTAAATATAGCATGCTTTTTAACATATATTTAATTAGATACCAGAAACCTCTGTATTATTACACGAGGATATTTATATTTCTGAGTCTTTTCACTTCGAGTCACTGTCTTCCTGCTAAAGTAAAGTTTCACACTTCTAATTTAACTCCTTAATTTTCTATACCTAGAAAATAGACCGAACATCACATCTTTCCTTTCGCCTTCTCCCGGTCCGGTCCCTTCTATGTATCCGAGAAAAAAATTGACTTTCACATTTTTTGTATTTATAAACCTGAGTTGAAGCTTAAATTCCTTTTTCCTTTCTGGCCTTTTACTTTACAAATTCAACGCAAGCTGGTTTAACTCCGACCTCCATACGAATTTCTAATGTCAAAATATATGACCACAGCAATGAGAGTATCTATTTTTAAAAAGGACCAATGGCACAACTACTTCGGTAATCAATGCAATTATTTTGGTTTTCGTAATAAATTTAACACGTAAAAAAGCGAAAGCACACGCCGTTATTTAAATTTAAAAAGTAAAAGAATTGGCAAACACTTCTTCTATACATGTGTATAAGATTGACACTTTCTATCGGCATAATTACTCCTCACTGCCGTAAATACGGTACGGTTGAGCTCTTAAGGCTGAGGGTTATTGAAACGGAGAAAGTCCGTAGAAAAAGAAAGCATTTAAATCAAATCCGAAGATGCGAAATTTAACTAACTCACGTATTATTTGAATATATATGTATAAATGTATATGTACTATTCTTAATCGGGACAATAATTTTTGTAAAACACACACATTCCAACAAGAGCTCAGAGATTAGTGACTGAAAATAGAAAGTAGATTAGAAAGTAAAAATGCAAATGAAATGGGGATCGCATTTTAAAAATAAATATTTTACTTATTTCAACGCCGTTTAAAATGATAGAAATATTTGTTAAATGTTAATAGCCCTTAGCATAGGCACATTTGGGAACCAGGGATTGGCGGAGAGGAAGACAGGAGAAATAAGGAGGGAAGTTTTGATTTTTGTGAAAGTCATTCCCGTCAGTTGTTTTGTCATTTTTGCCCAAGTCAGAAAGTGAAAATTTTCATCCCGAAATCCGAAATTTTCTCCTTGTCAGCGTTGACCGGGTATTAATTTTTAGGTCAGAGTGCATTTGAGAGGTCAAGAACAATGGCGACATTGGCCTCTGTTCCCTTCGTAGATGCTACGCGAGAGCGGGCAATGGGTGACTATCGTCGCAAAGTGGCTGAGCATCGCGAGGTCGAGGCACGCCTCAAAGAAAGTAAGTTTTAAATGTCCCATAACAATCACGCAATTAACTAGGATGTGGATGCACCATGCAATAGTTAAAATAATTTTATTATGTCGATATATTTAATAGTGCGTGAGCAGCTGAAGGAACTTACAAAACAGTACGACAAGTCCGAGAATGATCTGAAAGCTTTGCAAAGCGTTGGACAGGTTTGTAATTTGTATTGTTTTAAGTAATTATATATTGCAACGCTTCCGTGTCGGTTATAAAATTCTCGCCGATTGATATGCTGGTAACGGTGCGTTGCATTAATGGTAAATTAAATTACGGCTGGTGTTTGCTTAACAATTTCAATTATCAATCTAACTAAACGTCATGTCTAATTTTATATCTAATTTTATATCCGTTTTTTTTAAATTTCAGATTGTCGGTGAAGTTCTAAAACAGCTCACGGAAGACAAGTTCATTGTGAAAGCAACCAATGGCCCTCGCTACGTCGTTGGGTGTCGTCGGCAGTTGGACAAAACTAAATTGAAGAGCGGAACTCGTGTAGCTTTGGATATGACCACCTTGACTATTATGCGGTAGGAAAACTGATTGATTATGAGTAACTGCTGGAGTTTTGTTCGCAAAATTCATCATTTGAATTTCCTTTTCGTTCTGTCACATTAGGTACTTGCCACGAGAAGTTGACCCACTGGTTTACAACATGAGCCACGAAGATCCCGGTGATGTTACGTACTCTGCTATCGGAGGTCTTGGTGAACAGATTCGAGAATTGCGTGAGGTTAGACACTAAAGCCAAATAATTCCTAAATATAATAGAATTTAAGTGGAACATAGGAATAACTTTACTCTTACTGGTTTAATTAGGTAATTGAACTGCCCCTCATGAATCCTGAGTTGTTCCTTCGTGTTGGAATTACTCCACCAAAGGGATGCCTTCTGTACGGACCACCTGGTACAGGGAAAACTTTACTTGCCCGAGCCGTTGCTTCTCAGCTCGATGCTAATTTCCTCAAGGTTATTATCTTACCTAGTCTGTAAATTAGTTTTCCTTCGAATTTAATTGATTTCGTTAATAACTTGTATTGTCCAATTTCCTAATTTAGGTCGTATCCAGTGCTATTGTCGACAAGTACATTGGTGAAAGTGCCCGACTTATTCGGGAAATGTTTAACTACGCCAGGGACCATCAGCCCTGCATTATTTTCATGGATGAAATTGATGCCATCGGAGGGCGACGGTTTTCTGAAGGAACTTCAGCGGATCGCGAAATCCAACGAACTCTTATGGAACTTCTCAACCAAATGGACGGATTCGATTCTTTGGGACAAGTAAATGAACAATAATGGAATAATGGCAGCTTAATTTCCGTTGAAACTAATCTAATAAAATAACATTTTTTAGGTAAAAATGATCATGGCCACCAATCGTCCAGATACATTGGACCCTGCTTTATTGCGACCAGGCCGCTTGGATCGAAAGATTGAAATTCCACTTCCGAATGAACAAGCTCGCTTGGAAATTCTTAAAATTCACGCCGGCCCAATTGCAAAACATGGAGAAATCGGTATGGTGTGATGGGTTTTGTTTTGTGTTCACTTTCACTTTCACTGAGATCAGTCCCTTAATTTCTGCATTTTGAATCCTGTATTAGATTATGAAGCTGTCGTCAAGTTATCGGATGGTTTCAACGGAGCAGACTTACGAAACGTCTGTACGGAAGCTGGTCTCTTTGCTATTTATCAGTCCCTTAAATTTCTGCATTTTGAATCCTGTATTAGATTATGAAGCTGTCGTCAAGTTATCGGATGGTTTCAACGGAGCAGACTTACGAAACGTCTGTACGGAAGCTGGTCTCTTTGCTATTCGAACAGAGCGAGACTATGTTATTCAAGAAGACTTTATGAAGGCTGCACGAAAGGTCGCAGACAACAAGAAATTGGAATCTAAACTTGACTACAAACCCATCTAATCAGTAGCTTTTTCTAATTTACTTCAGTTTGTCATACAATTTCAAGTATATTTATTCAATTTTTCAAAATATTCGGAAGTTCTTGAAGAATCAAATTTGAACTTGTCAATCAAATTGTACACTAATGAGCTAAATACTTTAACCATAGTTAAACCAGGGAAATAAAATAAATCCGAGTGGTGTAGACAATATTTTGTTATACTTTCTTTCCTATCTTCGCTCTCCGTCCGAGTTCTGGACTTGGAGTTGTAATGTGAGGTAATCGAGTACGAGTCGGTTTCCCTGGTGTGCGTGTGGTGGTCAGGGCTGAGGGTGTTGTGGTTACGGATGGGGGTGCTGGGGATGAACCTCCACAAAAAAATCGACATTTCCAACCCTTATAGAAAGCTCCAGTAGAATCCGATTTAGCTGTCTTGAAAGTTACTTTAAATGAAGCTTTTGGTGGAGCTATTTTGTGCATTTCAACGTTTAACTTTCCACACATGGTAATTTCCTTGTCTTTGCCGTTTGTGATGACAATTTTCACGTGTTCTAAGGAACAGTCCTTTCGCATATCCACGACCGGACAAAACACTTGAAACTGTGATGTGCAGTCACCCTATTGTTTCAGAAATTTTTGGAATCATGAATCATGATGGAATTGGTACTGGAGAAAGCAACAGTTCAATAATTCTTACAGCGACATTATAAATGCACGAAGCATCCAGCGGGTAGTGAGTATTCTTCCCATAATGTGGAGACTGGAGATAAATGGGATTGGATTCCGTCACCTGGAAACTGTTTGAACCGTCACACGCTAAAACGAAAAAATTGGTCAAATTTTGCATTAACATAACCTTTAACGTTGGTCAGATATTCAACTTGTCTTACAAACAGTTTTATTGAGACGATGTTCGAGAACGACCCACGGCCCTTTCGAAGCAGCAGAAATAGTTGTAGCCGGCGGACCGCCGCCCGTATTTCCTTGTCCTGGTGGTACTTTCACGTCCACTACTATGTCCTGGAAGGTCATTCGATATGGGGCCAAATTATTAAATCTACAACGGAAATGATAATTGTCTCGGTACGAGACATTAGATGAGTGACAAACTAAATTCTAACTCTTACCACAGCACGGCTCATATTATTGGCTTTTTCATGATTCTTCCCCTGTGGACCCACCTTCCCTAAGCACTCAGAAATACCAATAAAACAAAAAACAATGAATTTGAGCCAAAACAGCCCAGATCCTCCTAGAAATACCCGTGCCATCGTGAATCTTCTTATTGATTCCAGCACCGCTTATCGAAAATCAACTGATTTTTAAAAACTCGGAAATCTCAAACAATACATAATTGTATCTAAATTTAATTGACTACACGTCACAAAATCTAGCCTCACTTCGATTTTTAACGACTGGTTAACAATGCGATTCTACTGATTCTACTGAACGCGCGAATAATATCTCATTGTTAACTCGATCGACCACTTTACTTACACAAGCAAGGTCCTGATTTCACTCCGTATTGTCATTGAAAACTAATAATTCGGTCTATTTTCGACACGCGAGCAAATCGTTTTAACTTTTCGAATTTCGGAATCACAGTCAAAATCCTAACTTTCACCGAAGTGAAAGCAATTAAAATCAAACATGTCTGGTCTGTAAATCTTCTGATAATAACCATTGAGTGGCGTCGGTAAAAAAAAATCTTGATGGGATCGTCATCTTAAAAATCGTGTTTCAAAACACAGCTAGTTTATTCTTGGCTAAGTAATTATTGAATGTGCTAAATATTAGAAACATATACGAAAACACACAATGAGCTACATTTATAAAGCTTTTCCTAAATTTTAGACCTTCGACTTGCACCAAACTGCATCAGTGGACGTTCGAGTGTGGAAGTGAATCCATTGATTCAATTCTGAAAATAAAATGGTTTCATCGCAGTCGTATTCGTATTAGCTAAACTAATTTAAACGAAAATTAGTGTATTATCTTACCAACGACTCGCGAGTAAATGCCGGGTCTAAGTAAATTTTAAAAAAAAACACGATTAATAAAAAATGGAATCGGATAACATACCCGAGCAGCATTAGCAGTCGAAGCTTCTTACCTGTTCGGCACAGCGCATTTAAAGCCAACAGAGACAATACCTAAAAATTAGAAAAGTAATAGGTTAAATGTCATGCATAATCAGGTTTTGGCCAGCAACTAAGCCTATTATTTATCCTTGCTTACCAACTACGGTTTCCTGATTAGGCCTAAGTTTGTCTGTCAGTGGCATTATAGACAACGGTCCACCGGAATCCCCCTGGAGGGAAACATCATAAAATATGGCTCGAAACTGGGGAAAATTGAATTCGTAAACTCTATGAAACGTTTAAGGCTACCTTGCATGAATCCTTGCCACCTTCTTTATACCCGGCACACATCTGCCTGTAATTTAAATAGATTAGCTTATTTAATGACTTCTAACAAACATACTTGGTCAAGGCTAATGCTTTACTTACCTGGAAGTAAGCACAAAACTGGATGGAAGCATCTTCTGACACGTCGACGTGGGAATGACCGGGACGACTAATTTTTGTAAAATTCGAGTTGTACCTCCAGCGTCGTAATGTGGTAATCCCCAGCCGACCACCTGGGTCTTTTTCGTGTCAATGGATGTAAAGAATCCTACGGGTGGAAGGCAAATGGGTAAATTTTCATGCTTGCCCTTCATTGGAATCACCCCTTTCACTTTGATCAGAGCCACGTCAAAGTCGTAACTATAACAAAGTCAGAAAATATATACGAGTTAATTTAATGTGCTAGAAAAAAACAGGGATACTTCGCTTGAGTGAGACGTACTCGGTGTTCATAAGAGGATGCATAACGACTCTCTCCACTTGGAACCGAAGTGACTTTTCATCGTGATCCGTGACTGCATGGTGATCCCAGCCAGCAGATTTTATAGATCCGTTTGTTCTGCAAACGAATACGTGTACTGGAGAGCTTTGGCAAGGTATTCTAATTTTTCAGTAAAATTTAGTCAACAAAGAGATCTTGCTTGCATTACCCAAATGCGGCGTTTTTGTCTGCATTCTTCTGCAGCTTCTGGTCCAAAATATGTGCATTTGTAAGAACTTCAGTTTCAGCTACATTGAGTACCTTCTTGAACCAGAAGCAATGAGCTAAAGTGTAAAATAATAATAAGGCATTACGTTAAAACAAACGGTAGCATTCGATATTTCCAAAGATATAATTCATTGACAAACCAGCTGTGAGGATCCATTTGCTGTTAATAATGCTGCCCGCTAATTTAGAAAGTTAAAAATTGTACCAAAAGGATGCATGTGACAATCTTGATGAAATCGTTCAAAACTGGTTTACCACAAAATGGCTAGCCTCGTGCCGGTTTTAACGAGAGCTGCTATCCAAGGGAACTCTTCTGTGTGAGCGTTTTCACCGCCCACGATTCGATTTTTACCCCCTGAATTGAGCATTCCACAAACTTGAACAAACAGAAAAGTCTCGATTAACGACTAATTTAACGATAAATGTACTTCTAAGCGTTTAATGTTTCTACCACAAGTAGGATCTTCCTTGAGCTGAAGGCCATCGGGTTGAAGTATTCCGACCGGGACCTTAGCGTCTACGCAAGACAAGTCACATCGGAATCCAGTATATAACCTATCGAACGTGGGATTTTCCGCTGACACGAAGTTAATGTAGAGATCTCTGACCCCGTTCGATGCCCTGATGGGTTTCGTAAAATTAGTAACTGTTCCACAAAGTGTCAGCTCGCCTCCAACTCCGTCCGAGATGTAAACGTATTCGTTCTGACAATCCTTGCGCATATCCATTTGTGGACAGACGATTTGAACATTGCAAGACGGAGTTCCCTGAACGAAGAAATTAGCTTGCAAATTGGTAGCTGCTATCAAGATGGAAAATATTTACAATTCTGAACCTACGGCAATTGTCCAGAGACAATCCTGGTTGGCGGGGTACTGCCCAGATCGAGCTGTCCCAATGGAAAGGCTGGGGAAACGGTTGTTCATTCTGAATGCACCGCCGCAATCTGAGAGAAAATCAGGGAAATATATGGCCGTTCTAGTTTCTTCAATAGCTTTAAATAAATAACAAGTTTTCTTTAATTTACCCCCGTATTCTGGAGTTTTCACTGGACCCTCGCCGTAGACGACGTTTGTACATCGGAGGATTTGCTTAAAAAAATGCCAGTACATTATTAATGCAAGTACACAAACTTATACGGAAAACAATACTTACTATGGCAAGCGAATGTACCGACAAGCTCCTAGAATTATTTAACCCGATTACTACAAATTTTGGAATCCTTACCAGGGTTACAACCAGTAGAATAGCCTGCTTTCTTGACATAATTATGATTTCCGTACTAGGTAGTTAAAAATAGTTAATCTAAGGTACTTAAAAATATGGTTGAATACAGCTTATCTTTTAGCTACCATAAGGAGAGAAATATTGAGCCTGTGCTAGTGTCTAAGTAGAGCTAGCGAATCCGAACATTTAAGTACCACTTTTGTCACAGGTACGACTCTCGGGTATTTCGGCACTGTTTAATCATTAAATTTATCTCGGAACAGGCAGGCAGCGGTGCCTAATAAACATACGTACAGTTAAACAGACGATGGCGTTGTTCATTACCGCTTTATTTATTCATCTATAACTGACCTTACATAATTGCGTTACATTTCCAGAACACAGGGGTCAAATAAATCATAAAATCGTGAGGATCTGCAGACCCGTTAAAACAAAATAAAATATTGAAAATATGCTGTTAGTTCGTTATTGATTTTATTATTAAAAATTTGTGTTAACAGTGCTTCCATGTAGAGTAGAACTAATTTAAGGCAGCATATCACCAAATAAACTTTCATTCTGGCTAAACAAGTTATGAATTTAATCTTTATTTTGGAATTTCAAACGGCTATTTTACTCAATTTCCCCATAAAATTGCTGTAAGTAGAGAAGGATTGGCAAATTCATCATCAAGTTGCTCGTTGACGCTCTGTAAATTAGAAAGTGGCAGTTGTTTGGTCAATTTATATGAGCATCGAACGTAGAGCATGAAAAACGTTATTCGCGCAATTACCATAATCCGACAATTCTGTTTCAAGAGTCGT
>VNWX01002769.1:0-11414 GCA_009869905.1 Ceratophysella communis | reverse complement strand
TTCTGACGACTGTCCATCGTCCATCCTGTCATAAATACTCAAACCTCACTAAATCACGTAATTTCTGTTTGGTGTGGGTGTGGAAAATTAAGAATTCAATTGCTCAGCAGTTACCTGCTCAAACTGTATGTACACTGTTGAATGAATAGTTTGTTTTGTATTTGCTATTTTATACACAGCTGCTTGACATTGCCTTGCTTAGCTTAGCATGGTGTTTGTATCGTACGTATTTTGTACACTACGTATTGAGCTTACCACCTACCTAGCCAAAATCAAGAATTTAAATACTAATCCGTAATTTATGTTGCGGACAAATCACTCCTCGTCCTTCAACACGACTCGTCTGTTGTAGAAATGCATTAACTTTGACGTCTTGTGTTTTTTCTTTGATTTGATTAGTTGGAGATTTTTCATTGTTTTAAAAGTTAGCTTGCTGCGATGGCGTTATTTAAATGTAAAGGGTTGGTATAGGCTAATGGTGTTCTTGCAAAAATGCGATTTATGAGCCTCGATAAGCGAAGGATTCGATAAACAGAAATCTGCTATGGTGATCTTCCTCTTTTTACAGATATAAATTTCTTAATACATGGCGTAATATTCTTTTGCTCGTAATTTTTCAAGCGTTGTTCATTTAAGTAATGGATTTTAAGGCCAAAATCACAATTTAACCTGAGTAATTGCACAAAAAATTCAATATATTTAAAATTCATGCTGCGCTGCGTTCGATTATTTTTAAAATTTTAATAAATTCAAAAAAGTAAGCCCAAAATGTGCATTTTACACGTAAAACAGATCTACACTAATGCTTAGCTTCACAGATGGCAATGAATTTTAAGGCTATCCTGTTTCCTGTCGAATTTCAACGAAATCCCGTTGATTTTGACGGAAAACATTAATTGAAAGTAGTGATGATAGATTAGCGTCATCTTCTATTTTGACGTGTGGGTGTAACGTATGACCCTAACGTGCCTCTGTTACATTAGCAAAATTATAAAATTCAGGTGGTTTGGTGAATGTATGTTACATGTGTAAAACATAATAATTTCTGTTAATAGCAACTTAAATACATGTGTGAAATTAGTGAGAAAATCCAAATTTGAGCATTATCTAATCGCTACAGAACAATTAGCACGAGTAACTTCATACGTTTCCTTATAGGCTCATGGAAGGACGCTATAATTGGGCATTAGCTCAAACTTTGACAAGACAAAGACGTGTAAGGTATTAGTCTCACATGACATGACTCATCTTAAGAAGAATAGCAATTATAATTACATATTCAACTTGTGTATAGTTTTGGGTAGTGAAATTCGCAATATTTATATGCTGTTTAGCATCGGATCTTTTATTTAGAGAAATCACTGAAAACGGTATAATATTTTCAAAATCTAAGAAATTTTTTATGCTCTGAATTTTTTTAAACACTAATTTTTGAAATATTTTTAGCTGTAAGCTCGAGAATTCGAAATAATTAACCAAATGTTTTCAAAACGTAGCTTGCTACTTGTGACAGTTAAATATTTTAGAATATTTAAAAAATGAATACACATTTAATATGAAATATAAGGTCAGATGTCAGACACCTTTCTCATTTGATAAATCTGAATTACTAAATATTTTTCTATGCTGCTTATTTTCTATGCTGCTTATATTACTTCGTCATTTAAGAATTACTAATTAACAGAAGTTCAAAGCAAATTAAACTTACTTTTATTATTACGGGCAAAATAGGCGTAATTCCAAGTCCAAGCCTCGTCGGTAACTTCAATCATTTCTGCAGTGTATGGAATCACAGAACTATACTAACTATAGTTAACACCGGAGCTATAACCACTTTTACACAATATTTACATTATTAATTAGTTGATTGAAAACTTTAAATTTAAAAACAGTGCAAAATATTTCTCCGAAAATGTAAGATGCTTCGATCAGTACGACAGACTATTGATTGAACTTCGTATACTCGTATAAGCCTAATCCCCCATTTCCGTGTTCACACTTTGCCTAATCTGAAGGATTCACATAATTAAAAACTTGCTAATTACATAATTACAATAGAATCCATAAGCAGCACTGAGTTTAATGAGGCGTCTAAATTAGCCTTAAGGAATTTATTAGCGTTAAATTGAACAGTGTTACTCTACACAATGTCTATGTGTCCCTAAGTCAAGATGAAGATGCAGAATGACATGCTCAGAGAACCACAGCCTCTTTTTTTTATACATCTTTAAAATACCTCGCATCTGACTTGAGCATCTCTCGTTCTTGTGTGCAGTGCATGCCACACAGAATTATGTCACTATTTACATTCTGCTAACATAACACTCTGACAGGCTAGAAGAGGTAACAGGTAACGCTATACCTATTTAACTACTTAAGTGTAAGTGTAGGTACTTAACGAGTAGCTAAAGCTAAACAAACTTTCAGTTTCAAAATAGGTACAGGGGTGCATCGAGGCATTGTTATGCGGATTTTTCGACAATTTAGCATCGGACGATTAGCGAAATAAAATTTTCGTGTTCCAAATTGTCCGATTTTATTAAAGTACTGAAATTATTTTAATTAATTCCACGTTAAATGTAGAAAAAGCTTCTTAGAATTTTTATAATTCAAATTTAAACGCGAAAAGTTCAGTTAATTTAACTAAGGTTAAATTTTACAGCGATCAAATGTCGATGTCCGCATAATTGACACTTTCCTTAGACGTACGACGCGATTCGATGCCAATAATGGTCCGGCTCCGGCCTGGCTGACTTGGCTTGACTTTGTAGGTGAATGTAAATGGTAAAATAATTTGAATGAATCTTGGCTTGGGTTTGAAATTTGAAGAATGACCACAACTGTACGTCGTACAATTATTGCATTTCTGCCAAATCATCTGCATACTATTTTCTGTTATTGCAGGTAATACTGCCAAATATAGTAATGTTATGTTTGGCTTGACCAAAGTTAGGTATTATTATTATTTAACGCATTTCACCTATATTGACTCGGCCTTTGGTCAGTTTATAAAGGAATATTGACCGCTGACCGTGCTGCTGTTCGGTCGTGCGTGTAGGTTTAGGAGCATGATATGGCTGCTGGTGGCTATATAAAGAGTTTCTGTGTAAACAAATAACCTGGGTCATGGACGCTTATCTAAATTATATAATGATTAGTTCATTGTTCGATAAATAGTCTAGACCTTTCCATACATAATGGCTTATAAGTTTAATAGGATGTCAGCTTGGCTCTACGATCTACGACCCTAATTATCTTGACGACAGGAAGCTTCGCGGATTAACGAAATACTAAAAAATTCTTGCTGTTAGGATTATGAGCTGTGAAAACGCTATATAATTATAACGTGGAGATGTCACAACAGAGCTATAAGCAAGGCAAAGGTATTTTTAGCATAATTTTCCAAAAATATTAAATAATATCAAAAAAGCGTAATTTTTTAGGCCCAAATTAGTTTGAAATAAGAGTATTATAGCGTGTAATTTTAGTGACTTTAGTCAGGTATATTATTTAAAATATTTAATAAATTTAGAAATAGGCATTCACTAATCAGGTGTCAGGGCGCACTCCGTATTCCATTTTCCAATTACCCCAATTTTCAAACCAGTTTAATTATAGTGTACATTAAGCTATTTTCGATGGAACATTGCCCATTACGTTACGTCCACGTTGTTGGAAGTTGGACTGTCGAAAAAGATTTATTTTTTGGGGGATGAGGGTTGGTTTGCTAGGGGTGAGTTGCGATTTGCGATTATTGTGAGGGGTTGCTGCTGGATTGGCATGCTGCTACTACGCATCTACTAGATTTTTTTTTTTTTAGTAAACGTTGGGGGTGAGAGGGTGAGAGCGAGCTCGGGGATGGAAATGGAAGGCAGGAGGAGGCGTTTGACTTTCTCTCGTTTTGCTGCTGCCTATAAATACGGGCGCTTTCTCCCCAGACTCCAGCCAGTAGTCTTTCAGTAGAAGTGCTGTGTGGGGGACGTCTGACATCTCTGCTTCTTCGTCATTCCTTCTTCGTGCCCAAGTCTGACATCTGACATCGGGTCATCGCGTGGTTGGTGAGTGGCTGTATACTGAGACCTCACAGCCCAGCTAGATCGGACCCATCATGGAGTTCATGAGGGACATCGGCGTTAGACGTGTGACCTTGGCTGAAAGTAAGTCGTGCTTAAACTAATACATACTATTTTAGCCTTAGAGATTATGAAATGACAGACAACTAACGTTATAGAATAATGGCTGGTACCCTACACTTGGCCACGGTTGACGGTCGGCGCTGTCAGTTGTCAGTGTGATAAGACATTCGTCGGCTGTCACTGCCTACTACTGCCAACGGTATTGACTCTCACTGTCACCTGGCATCTGGGGACCAACGCAAACGGTATTTTCAGCTCGTAGATGACAATGACAGGTGACAGGGTCATATGGCTTTGTTCTTCGTGCTATCGCTGTATATTTGAAATAGAAAGCATTATGCTATGCTGCCACGCGGGTTAACGTGTGAGCCATATGAACCGGATGTTACTCTGCCCGCAGCTCGCCCAGGCGCCAGGGCAGGGGAACCTCCCACAGTCGCCCGTATTTCTTGCTGCTCGTCGCCTCCTTCCTTGTCCTTGATCTTTAAATCAGTTATCGACTTACTGTCTAAAGGTTAGGTTACAATTGTCGCCTTGCAAATTAGAATTTATAATTCACGAGACGACAGTTGGAGAAAAGTAGAATAGGCAACGGTGAACGGCGACAATAAAACCAGCTAAGTTGAAACGCATCGTCAACGCTAAGCTGAAGTTATTGTAATAGAAATAATTTTTGCGAAGCGGCAAAGTCTTACCGACGAAGAAGGAACAACTTAAGTTAGTAGCAACTTGTCTTAAATATTTTACTTATTATTTTGAATTTTTTGTGCTACAGTCGAACAAGCCAACGCCGAGATCGACATACCTGTCAGCGAAAAGATGCTCGCCCATCGATTTAAAAAAGATATGACCACTGCGCCAACGGCCACTACCGGCTCAAACATCCAAGAAAACCAAGTTATGACGCTGAAAGGGCTTCAAACGTATCGTGTTGTCCATATTGAAGACCCAGGGCGTTTCTACGTTCACCTTCCATCGCAGGAAACCAGTTTCAGTGGTGGGATTGGGGTCAGTCTTATGACTTCCTTCAAGTCTTACTGTGAATCCGCTTTGGCTTACCAACGTCACAACCCGGTATGTTTTCACGAGCTAGCAGTCAATTTATTTCTGGGTGAAGTAGTAATGGACACTTTTAACTTGAGTTTAAAGTGTAAAGATTCTACCTAATAATTTCTTTTAGCACAAGAATGCTCCAGGTCTGGGCCACTGCTTCGCTTGGCTTAACCCTGAAACTAACCGCTGGGAACGTGTGCGTGTGATTGAAGTCATTAAAGGGACTCAAACGTCTCGTATCTTCCTTCTGGACTTTGGGAGCTCTTTCGTAGTGGACAATAACTCCTTGGTTATACTTCATCCGAAATTCATGCATGAGTATTGTCGCAGCTTCAGAGCTCATCTTGTGGACATTGTACCGGTTTATGGAGAGACTTGGTCTGTCGAAGCTATCAACTGTAAGCTATCAAGTGATCATTTGATTACTCATATTTCTTATCAGTATCTGAATTTGAATTTTACATCTACCTCTGTAATTCTAGTTTTCAAATCGCTTGCCCTTGGAAAAGATTTCCAAGCAGTAGTTATGGAGATCACTGACCTTATTGGGGACGACAAGGACAAAAAGAGTGGAAAAACGTTCACATACGAGAATTTTTCCATAGGCATGGTCTTGGTCGAAAAAGATTCATCAGCCAGACTTTGCGTCAATGCCGAATTGGTTAATTTGGGACTAGCTGAATGCGTCGGCCTGGCGTAAGCATCTAACTTATCTTTAGTAATTAACATGAATTCCTGGCTTATTTGAATGCCTGTTTTTCAGAAGCTCGCAATTTCATATCGGTGTCCATAGTGAGATCCCAAATCCATTTGACATGGAGGAAGTCCAGAATGAAATTCAGATGTTGGAAGCTGCTGAGAAGGAAAACTACAAGACATCTTGGGAAACAGAAGGAATGCGAGAGGACGATGAACTCCTTGGAGCCTGCGGTGGTGTCGATGTCCCGAATCAGTCATCAGCTCCAGTTTCAAATGTGCTGTCCAAAGCAGAAAGAGAGAGAATGCGATCCAAGATTATTTCCAAGGAATCGGACGTTGAGCTTTTTGGACTTTACTATCGTACATTTACGAGTTCTACCTTTACATCTGAAGGTAAACGGAGTAATTTAAAATAATTAAATGTACATTTTGATGGTTAGAATGCTAATTCGTGATTTCATTATCTATTTGACAGAATCCTTGGACAGACTTCCACGTGAAATTCGTCTACGACTTGGAACTTGCATTCTGACTTCCATTCTCAGCCCATCGTGCTTCTATATTCAAATGATTCAGAAGATCCCTGAGCTCAAAGTTATGATGAAGTACTTAAGTCAAGTTGCTCAAGATATGCCGGAGTTGGTTGAAGAGGACTCTATCGATGGAACTTTGGTGGCTATTTTGCTTTTGGATGATACTGGAAAACCATCTTGGCACCGTGGAATTGTGCGACATTCCATTTATTCGATTCGACTCATCAAGGTAGCTGAACTTTTATGATAATTCGGTAGCCTGAACTTAATTAAATTAAGTTCAGGCTTAGCTTCGGCATTTCGACTTTTCAACCATATTTCTCAATTTTCCCCACAGGTCATTCTCGTGGATTTTGGAAACGAAGTCTCTGTAAAATACAGCAACGTACGCAAGCTCCCCAAGTACTTTTGTGACATTCCAGGCTTTGCACAACGCGTTCATTTGGATGTCAAAAACCTAATTCCACTCGGCGGGAAGGGAGATATAACATGCTGGACGAACTTGGCTTCTGACGCTTTCCGTAAATACTTGGCCGTTTGGGAACAGGAACTTCCAGTTTACTACATCTGGAAACGACCTGGAACTGACACGATTCATCTGGATGAATACAATCAGGAATTGATCTTCAATAAATCCTATGACACTTGGGAGAAGGAGCCAGGTCTTTGCTGAAACTGCTCAACACAGAAAAATGCAGGCAGTCATGAAGTCTCCTGCTGGACAGAATATCTTCCAGACCATGGGCGTCGAAGTTGTCTACGAGGTCATTCGGGAAGGAAATCGTCCCTACGCTTTTGAGAAGATTGTCGACTGTCTGATTGACAAGGGCTTCGCTATTATGCGGAATCAACCACAAAAACAACCTCGCCGAAGTGACCTCATCTGCTTAGACTGAAACGCTACTTGCTACTTGATTTTATTATATTCCGACGTTAGTTCTATCAGATTTTTAATTAATTTATTATTCAAACGTTATAGCACTATTGTGAGACATTATATAAATGCGCTTTAGTGTATTTTACCGCGACAATACAGTATATAACTATCGACTGTAGCATATCGTCCACCCCCAACGAGATGCCCGATTTATAACAGTAACAATGGCCTGATCTCGGAGCTCCAATTAATTGCCTGTTTGTTACGTCTTACTATTTGAGCTAATAAAATTGAACATGACTTCGTTGGGGAAAACATAATGTGTACTTAAATACTTGAAGCCCCTTAAAACTTGGCACAAATTCGCTCCCTAATCCTAATCTAGCCTAACGCCACAGATTCGCAGCTCGAATTTTGGTACAGATAGTCTTGCCAATTCCTCTGCTGCAGTCAATAATTAGCAAAATGCGAAGTCCAGCCTTTTAATTGACTCTTTGAAAGTAGTCATTTGCATATTGATTTATTTCTGTTCTTACAGAACTGTAATTATTATAGTTATAAATGCCAATATAATATTTATATGTTATATTCGTACGTACATTCAACTTCAACGTAGTTATGCACTTCCAGTTTACGTTAGTACAATATAGTATTGTATGTAGCCCGCAGTAGCCTTTAAAAATTCAAATTCAACGAATTTTTCCATTTTTCGGTCACATCAACATTCATACAATTTTCCCCCATAACAAAACAACGGGGTATTTTTATATTTTTAGAGCATATATTTTGTTGTCTCTGTTTAGTGTTCTAGTGAGCCATTCCCATTTCCATTCACAGTGCTAGGACTGGGACACTCTGAGGATTTAGTCACCAAACTCGGAGAGGTAGTACTGACCTCGAGTAACTTTGTCCTTTTAGAATTGGGTGGCCCACCGTCCGTTTGATCTGTGACAGACAGATGCTGGAGTCTGGATTGTTGTTTTTTATTCCAGAGTTCTGATTCTTCAGCATCATCATCCTCATCAAATGAATCATCATTCGAGACCGTGGAGTTCACAACATTTTGAACACTGAGACAATTTGCATTTGAATTTGAAGTACTTTTTGAAGTTCGAGAGTGATTGAGCGGGGAGCTACTGGAGCTAGATGTGATGGACACTACTGCCTAATTCTCCGTTGACCACTACTGTTGTCCGCTCGTCAACGATGAGGAGTCTTTCCTCCTCACTCTCGTCCACGTCTAGCTCCATGCCCTCCTCGTACTCCCCCTCTGACCTACCCACTGAGGGCGGTTTAGTTCTTAGCTTTGTGTCATCCGGAACGGGCTTAGTAGGAGTTCAGGGCCAATGTTCGACACTGAGCACAGAGGTCAGACAGAGTCACACTGACCAGTTGGCTCGCAGTGTCTACACAACTATTTGAGTTTGAAGAAGGAGTAGGAGGTGAGCGGGGACGAGTCACTTGCCGGGCCAGTTGAGAACCCTTTATTCGTGTCACGAAGTTGCTTTTGAAGAAAACAAATTGTACTCTGCATTCCTTCCACGTCCTCATCCAATTCTTGAACTAACTCGTCCAGCTCTACAAATAATTAATAATACGGAATTAGTATGATGTTAAAGTATACATTCGTGTTTCTTAATTATTTATATTCATTATTTTGTGAATTTGAGCATCAAAAGGACCATTTTTTACTTTTAATTTAAGTGTAAATCACGGTCTACTGTTAACAGATAAATTATCTTAAGCACTTATTGAGCCGTTTCGATTGAGGCCTAGAGATCGTGTTTAGTCAGTGTTTGTTCAGTCGGCTCTAAATCCGCTTTGCCTTGCGTTCAAATAAATAATAGTCGTAAGTCGTAAGTAATCAGCATTTTTTAAAATAAATAAATCGTTAGGCCCATTACTATAAAAGCATTGTTCACTATGCCCATTACGAGCCTTGGTTTTTTCGGTATTTGACTTCTGATCTCATTGATTATTTCAGTATAAACTGTAACCTATTCCCTTCTTAGACTTTACATACGAATGAAGAATGATCTGAATCGACATAATCTGAAGTTGACTTGTTTAAATTCATCTATCTATAGCTTTCATACGATATATTATTAGTGTTAAGTCAAGGGAAATAGCTGGGAATCAATCTGACTCTGGCAAATAAAATGTAGCGGTCAGCTACGCAGAATTGAAGAGTCAGGTCTGGTCTGTCAACTTCAACCAAATATGGTACATTTAAATTAGCTTAGACCCTGTCGATGGCATACATGAATATTCAAAAAAAAAACTTTATTTAGCTTGTGCAAGCTAAAACTAATCAGTCTATATCGTTGATATCGATAGCAAATTGCCGAATCAGGCGAAATCTGATAATTAAATCTAAATTCTGAAAGATAGCACATAGCACATAAATACTTGGCTACACCAAATAATTCAGAAAGCAATTCAAAATTCAAAATAGGGTTGTCCGTTACGTTACGACAAAACACGAATTTTGATTAACTTCTAAATTAATTAGGAACTACTAATAATTACTATTTAGAAGCAGTCACTCGATTCGAATTACCTTGATTGGGATTTTTTCATTTCCAGTGTGAGTGATTTCTGAAGTGCCAAATCACTTTCTAGTTTGGCAAGTCGTCCACTGGAAATCATTTTGCCCAATTCTTCATTTTCTTGATACAGCATTCGGCATTTAGACATTAGCCGCTTTCCAGTATTGCTAAAATGACAAATACATATTTAGGTAAATCAAAACACAAATATTCAATCAAAATATTATCATTATCACGAATTAAAGAATTCTGGGAATGAGTATTTCAGACTTTTAACTTATCATTGACTGTGACAAGTTTTATGTTTTAGTGTAAAGTAGTGGCTTAGCCGAGCACGACCACATCGTTTAGCAGTCATCTAAAATCTAAACTTAGTGAGGATCATTTTACGTCTATACGCCAAAACTAAGAGGGATTAATTCAGCACTTAGGCTGCTAATGATAATTTCTGATTATAATTTTAACAGGGTAGTTTAAATAAGGCTTCTTCGTCATGATGATCATCCGAATCAGAAGCTCAAGCTTACTAAAGACCGAACGTTGTAAATGTGAACAGTGAACACAGATCACAAACCAATATACTGATTCTCCAACCTGTCAGGAGTGAATTTCCAAGCATTGAGGTCATTTTGAGTATCCTCCAGTTTCTTCTTGGTCTCTTCAAACTCCTTTCTCATCTTAGAAATAATTAAGTTCACAGCCGGGTCAAGGAGCGTTGAGCGAAGGGCTCCGACGTTTGGGGTAATGGACTTCCTCAGCTCATTCATCTGAGCTTCGGTCTCATTTAATTGTCTTTCGCGGGTTGTAAGCCTCATTAGCAAGGCTTTATGGCGTCGGGACACTTCCACAAGTTCGGAACGATGCTTTTCTTCTGATTCCTTTGCCTGATTCAATTCATCTGAGAACAAATAATTTTTAAAATATGAGAATTTGTATCTCATGAATGTTGCACGTAGATATCACGCCTCGCTCACAAAACAATAATTAAGAAATGCCAAGCCAATTGCCAACGTAAACGTAATAGTATTTTCACCAATCTGAGAATCTATTTAAAATTTAATAAAACTTTTGACAGGACTGATGACTGATAAAACTCTACTTAGCTCGGTTCAAAATTGTTTCGTTTTGAATGATTACCTATCTGATAAACTTAACGCAATGACAGGTACAACACAAATCACCAATAAAATTTGTATCCCAGCGTAAGAATAGGAACATTTCAGCGTATAAAGCCGCGGTCAGCGGTCAACCAATTAATTCGTCCTACAAGTAACACTAATACTGACAGGTTGGCATTGTTGCAGTTTGCAGTTAAATACAACTGCAATACAAAATAAGTAATTAAGTTCAAAATGCTTGCTGTACATTTCATTACCAATTACTCATATTTAGGTATGTGTTCAGGTTTTGAATTTTATATTTCAACTCACCTTCGCCCTTCCGTTTGACCTCTTCGAAATAAACTTGCAGACGACGATAAGTGGCAAGAAGTTCTTCTCGTGAAACATTGCCCATTTCTTCTTCAGTAAGCCAAACCTTCCCTGCATCCTCATCCCCAAGGGGCATA